>DWKW01002718.1:0-10714 GCA_018250115.1 Doberes anticus
TAAATGTATTAAGAAAATTCTAATGGTTTCAGTCAAAAGAAATATGTAATGTTTGATAAGGTTTTCATAGTTAAAATATGTTTGGTCTTATTTTAGTATGGATTAAAAACATATTTTGGCTATGAAAGACGACATTTCATATTTTATATATAGATATAGATTTTATATAAAGGTGCAAGTTTATGAGCCAGACATAGACAGACCTAAGTGTTGTAATATATTTAAAATCTTGTAGAAAATATTCATCCTAGATACACTTCCATGTTTTACACAATGGGTGTGTCACTAAGTATTAGAAACTACTAGCTGATAACACTCTAAACACAGAATAGACAAAGATTCTATAATTGGGAAAATGTTCATTGAAAAGTTCCACTCCTAATTCCATACTGGTTTACCATTCTGTTATTCACTTTGTCCACGCACATTCATTGTCGAGCAAAAAGTACAGACAAATTCTAGTATCCATTCAAACCCACATGCCAAAGCATGGTAGCCAGCAAAATGGAAAAGAGAAACTGGCTTGGTATCAAACATTCGTCCGTTTTGAGTTTCGGAGGCGTGCCAAGCCTGACTGTAACCGCTAAGACTGATTATTCTGCTTGTTGGACCTGAGTCGGGCCAAACCAGAGCGCTCCTCCTCCTCATCACTGGTGCAGGAAAGTCCACCAACAGCTCCACGAGATGAAGTAGCCTGAATCAAATCTTGGTCAGGGCCGTTCCGGCTCTCATACAGAAGAATACCCAATGTTTCTTCATAGATCCTCGCTTCAGGAAACTCAACTTTTGTATGTTTCTTATCAGTTGCATACACAATGGATGTGCAGCAAACCTCTGCACATTTCTTGCTATGTCCATAGAATGACCAGCAGCAAATTTCATTAGAGCCTATTACATCTTTTATGAATAAGACTCGCCCACTGAAGCGTAAAGACAACTTATCAAACAATTCAATGTTCTTCAATAAATTGTCATCTGAAGTGCTTGTGTAGGAGTACTTATTGTTGTGCCGATTAATGAGCAGCTTCACAACAGGCTATTAAAGAAAAAAAACATTTAGATTAGAGATAGTTAGATTTATCAAAATTCTTTTTTGTCTTTTTGTAAAGGAATAGCAAACAAGTATGCTGCCTACCTAATGTTATGTGGTCACTGCAGCCTATGAACATCCACATTAAACCCCAACTAGGACGGAACCCCTATCTGAGGTTGTATGTGGATGCGTTGCTACTCCAGAGGACGAAGTTGGAATGCCTCGTGTCCTGTGTCGTCTGCCTAACCACACCCTTCAAACCGAAACACAGCAGTTCTTACACTGCTGCTTCACGGCAGAAATATCTTCTTGATAATATATATTTTGATAATCTATAAAAGAGCCTTCGACATAAGACTAAACCGCCTTTTATCTTTATGAATTATTGAAATATTTATCAACTGCTAATTAAAATATTACTTATTCAAATAGTATATTAAAAAAGCAAAATAACCAAAATAACCATTTAATATTGAAGTACAATATTTTGACTGCATAATTTATAGAATTACGCTATTTTTTATCATACAAATGTAGAATAAATAAGTTAGAAATCTTTAAATAATTATAGTAAGGCTATACAAATACATACGTTTTTATTTACCTTTGTCGTAGAAGAGATCAGGAGCTGTTCCTCCTTTTGTGAAGTGATCAATGGGACTCTGCATATGGGTTCAGCCTCCCGCTCCTTCTTAGTCAACGCCTGCTGACAAGAATCTGAGAGCTCTTCAATCAAAAAGTATTTGGCTTCAGCTACCAGCTCAGTTATTTCACGGTAGGTATCTGGCAGTGCAACAGTACCATCGCGAAGGTAGTTCAAGATTGTGCCAAAATGTTTGCCGCAGCGATCTATCAGGATCCATCCTAAAATTTTTATTACAGTTACTATTTAAAGAATCAGTCAATTTATTGCGTAGATATAGATGTATAAAAAACGTGTCATGTAATTTTACAATTTTCACTAATAAATCGCTAACTTCAAGACTGGTGCATTGTATTTTGCAATCAGAAGTTGACATTATTTAAAAAACAAATCGTTTTAGTTACTATTATTATTATATTGAAAGTAATAAAAAACAAGTACAAAAGTACCTTCAGAATCCGTGAGAACCTCCATTCTGCCGCTAAACATCGTCCTCAGCATATTGTCGCTTTTGGTTAACGTACCGATAGTCGTATAAAACAACGTTCCTCCCACATTTAGTTTCACATACTGGGACGGACTGCCCTTTATCAGCGTTTTGTGATCGCCCGACATTTTAGGAATCCAATCAGTTAGGATTGGTACAATACGAATCAAATCCAACACTACAACACTTTATTTTGCGCTCTATCGATCACAAGTTTTACTGGTACTAGGCTGTTTCCAGTTTAACAATCATTGTGTTGTTTTTTTTATTTTATTCACGTTTAGGTAATATAACAAATAATTTTAAATCCGTAAAGTCAAGAACGCAGCACAAACGACAAAAAAACCACTAAGTAGGTGGACTAAAATCAATACTTCAATACGACAGTGTCGATGGTACGAATAATCTATGATTGTTAAAGAAACAAAAAACTAATAATTATTGTTATGGAAATACGATCGCCGTGAGCACGCTGTATTTTTAGACTTTCTAAAGTTTTGTTGACTTCAGACTTTCTACAGTCAACATATACTAAATCATACCAATAACGTATACTTTTAAATATAGTCTGTCAAGACTACATATTATATGCCGGTAACTAGTACATGGATTTATAAGTAAGTATTAATCTATAATACATGTACTATATATTTATACATAATGCTATGCTATGCTATGAAGTAGCTAATAAAATATCGAGCATGTATCAAGTATCAATTTTGAGATCAGACATAACAAAAAATAAATTAGATACATCAATATAAACAAAGTCCCATAACTTTAATCAATTTGGTTTTGATATTTATTTTTTTATTATTATGTTAAAAAGATGTCCAGATGTTTCAAGCGGAATTCATTCATTCATTGCTATAACTGTTATCATAATTTTGTATCATTAAATGTTTGTCTCAAAATTCTAGGGCCTTGGTAATATTATTCAGGTCAGCGATTTTTTGAGGAAAAAACCATTAAGTTCGTAGTCTAAAGGTAGGAAAGAAAGACGCAAAGACAATATTTTTAAAATCAAAATTTATTAAATATACGTTAAGCAAGTAGTTCGTCTACGTTTGAATTTTCTTTTGGTTCAATAACTTTTAAACAAACCGATGAATATTGTTTTTTTTGTTTCATGGATTCAACTTCATCAATCGTCTCAGCTAGTTTAGTATTTGCCGTTTCTGGCAACATTAGTACGGCTAATACTGCACAGATAGACATTCCACTTAATATAAGTCCCGGTAAGCGTTCGTCTGTTCTTCGGGCCTAAAATAACGGAAAAGTATTATTATTATAAGTTCGACCTTCCTAAAATAATATTCCTAATAGAAAATACAAAAAATATAATGGGTTTCTAATTATATATTAGATACTAAAATATCAAATCGGGCTTGCTAAATAGGAAAATCAACAGTAATACATATTTCTAATTTTTTTTTAAAAGTTGTAGTAAAGTTATAGTTATAAAAATATAGTTTTATTAGAAGGAAATAAAATAAGACAAATGCACCTCCCTACTCTACCTTGTTGTGTAAATATTTTATGAATGGCTCATAGAGACAGAAAATATAGCAAAAGGTTTTATTTACTAAATCTTTTAAAAACTTACTAATAATAATATATAGGGAGCCATAATAGTGCCCATACTTCCAAAAACATTTCCCAATGCCATCCCTGATTGACGCAAACAAGTGGGATACAATTCCAATGCTAACAAACTCGATATAATATATGTTGCAGCATTGGTTACTCTTATAATAAGGTTTAATACAGTTCCTATCCACCATACCCTGACCCATGAGTAAGAACCTGCAACACATTAAAAAACATTGAGCAACACATTGGATACCTACTTGATTCGATACAAACATTCTATCGTTTTGACACTTTACAACGATACATACTAGTTTCCCGAAATGCAATTAATGACCACACTGTTGACATCACGCTAAATGATATTGCTGCACTATAACGACGGCCTATACGGTCTGCAACCCAACCAATAAAACAAGACGCTGGTATTTCAGAAAGCGTCTGCCAACAAAGCTCTAGATATGGATTCCCATCGGATTTTTGACCGATACTTAGAACTTGCATAGCGTAACATGTGCTTCCAACGATCCTGCGAATCAATAAAATACATTAAAAAAACAGCCATAAGGTACCCTAGTGGTACGAAATTCGACCACTAATCCATCCCCTTACCAACCCTGTGATGGATTTACCAGCAATATAGTATTTTAAAATATAATAATAATACCTAACGAGCATGCTGACGTTAAGTCAGTGAAGCCCATCTATCTGAAGGATATCTACATACAACCACAAATAGAATTGAAGTTCAATCTGAGGTACATCCTGCATTGTTACTCCTGAGAAGTAAAATTAAATACCTTATCTTTATCGTTTGAATTCAATATATTCAGCCTACTGAAATAGAGCAACACACACATTATTTGTCTCTGGCTGAAATTGACCAGCACCAGCGCGGTGCTGCCACTGGCGAGCCTTCGACCTAAGACTACGATTAGACATACCTAAGACTACGATTAGACATACCTAAGACTTTAATTATCTACCACAGTTTCTTACTTACCACATTATTAGATGTAGCATTGTATTAATTGCTAGTGTGCGCCTAGAAAAGAGAGCTAGGGGTCCAAGTGATTTAGACTCATTTTGTGGTTTACAACTTAAAAGCTCTTTTATAGTTTCTGGTTTCAAATACTTTCCATTTGTTTCAGCAATACGCTGTAATTGTTTGACGCACTGCTTTGTTTTGCCGTTTGTATGCTGCCACCGAGGAGATTCAATCATATCCCTGGAAAACAATAATGTTTCAATCAAGGACTATCAACATTATGCCTATTGTGGCTTCCTTTAATTATGGTTACACAAAATACTCAAGTATCTTAATTATTATTACAATAATATCAGAGAACCCTGCAACGAAGCTTGTGGGGAGCCATTGGTGTGTAGCAACACCATGGACTGCTCTCAGGGGAGTCCCCATAATCCTCATCTCCGGTAGGCGAAGTGGACACCAAAAGGAACAGGCCCCCATCTCTGGCTTGCCTTAGCCGGCCAGCCCGAGTGGGGTCGCTGGACCTATATGTTCGGGTGTGGGTCTGCACGTAATGAAGTGATAATGAGGAAATCCGTTCACGGGGTTTATTCCCCCGCGACGATGAAATCGGTACCGCCGTTCTCAACACAGTGGCTGGGGGCCACTCACGCAAATGTTGCCCCCTAGTTGTGCCACTTTATGGGGGCCCATTCAGTGAGTGGCTAGTCACCTCCTGCCTTACTTTAGATTGTTTTATAACGGAACGGCAGGTGTCCATAGTTTCAATAGCCCATTTACCAGTTCGTCTATAGTCAACCCCTATAGCTCCAAAGCACAATTTCCCCCCCCAACAATAGTTCCTGTATAACGTGTCGGATACCATCTTCAGCTCAGTGGTGGATTTAGGCCTAGGCCAGAGAGGCCCGGGCAGGGCTAGGGTGGCATTATTTTAGAGGCGGCAAAATTTTAAAAGCTGATAGGTTAAAATATGTCTTAAATTTAAAATTTAATGAAGATTAAGTCTGAGATCAATATCTCAGACTGAGATCAATATCTCAGACTGAGATCAATATCTCAGACTTAATCTTCATTAAACATGAAGATTAAGTCATGAATACGTGAAATTGAATACGTGAAAATTTTTAATTCATAAATTGTAATTGTAATAAATTGTAATTTTAATTTTCAATATTTAAAAATTAAATGTTAAATTTTGATCTAATTGACTTAGATAAAACAAAAAAGGGTGCCATATCAGACAGGGCCTAGGGTGACATAAATCCTAAATCCGCCTCTGCTTCAGCTATATAAAATTGTCCAATTGAAGATGAATTCTGCCACGTGTACCATATTACACACAGTAATACAAAGCATTATAATATTATAATTCTATTGTATTACGATTAAAAAAATTGATTATTTTATTACATTATTGTAATGATTTGGTGTAAACTGGGTGTCCTATAAAATAAATAAAATTGCAAAGGCATGTACATCAATAGTCCTGTGAATACGTACCATGAAAATATTATAAATATTATGAGTGGTGCCGTGGTTGCAATAATAAATATTTTCCAGTCTTGTAGCCACCAATAAATAAGTGGCATTGTAGCCACTCCAATACCTCCTGATGTGCTGCGTATGGAGGTAATAATAGATCGCCTTTCAGGAGATGTTATTTCTACCGATATGACTGAAGCGCTCTGCATAGCAGACCACAAAGCGAATGAACTAAGTAAACATCCAAATAAAAAAGCTACGTAAGATGTGTCTGCCAATAAAGAAATAATCCGTCCAATTAGAGTAAGCACTATTGTTAAAATATACGTTAAACGGCGTCCATATCTGAAAAAGAAATTTATTGTCTTTGGTTCCATACTTATAAAATTTCCAAAATCAAACACGACTCGTTACAAAACATTCTTCAGCAAACATTGGTCATTTATTCGTTTACCTTATTTACAAAATTTCACAGCTTTTATAAAAAAATCGTATTTAAAACTTTCAGTATTGTTCAAATGATTCAAATAAAATTGTAAAAGCAAAGATTAAGCAGCTTAAATTTAATTTAATTTAAACGATATTCCCATTGGTACTCAATCAGACCTTAGCGATGTACCTCAGATGTAGCGATTTGTTATAAGAGATTTAATATTCTTAAACGCCGGAAATAGAGTTCTTATTCGAAATGCCAGCCCCGCTGCAGTCTCTCTTAAACTAGGTACCATCTTAAGTCTAATATTTCTTCCTAGTCATGGGCGCCGGCAGCAGAGTGCAAGGGGGTGCACTTGCACCCCCCTGTCAGGAAAGAAGATACAAAAAAAAATTAAGTTACTGTTTGAATAAAAACTGAAGGCGTCTAGGTTACTGTCCAAATGAATTCATCACCTTTTCAATAAATTCAGTATCCTCCTCTACTCTTTTCCTGTGAACACAGCATGCTTGGTGTGTAGATGCCAATGCACCTCTCTGAAAGTAATCTTGGCGGCGGCGCCCATATTCCTAATTACCTAGCCGGAGAAGTTATTACCAGTTCTAATTACTCATACCACTTACCGTAAACCATCGAGAGTGATATATTTATAAGCATTGATAGTAATCCTAGATAATGCCAGAGCAGAGGCTTTGATTAGATAACACGTCCATACATTTGTATATGCATATGTTATTTTGAAATAATCTATATAGCAAAATGTGTAGTATAAGTTTTTATTTTCAAAATCAAAACACAAAATTATATTTAAAAATACAATACAAAACTTTAATTAAAGTAGTAGCAAACAAGCATGCAGGTCACCTGTCGTCAAGTGCTCACCACGGGCCATGGACGTCAAAATTTTGAGTATACATTTTATACTCACGCATCGCCTAGCCAGCCGAAAAACATGGATCCAAACAACTCCATTACTTTACTGTATGCTAAAATGTTCGGTACGTAAATTTCTTTGTCACAAACCCAATCATTTTCAGATGCAACTGTTGATTCATACCAAGTTTTATCGTATTCAAATTCTGTGCACGCTAAAAAATAACATAAAAGGGTTTGGAGAATTTTTCTATTACAGTGACAGTGCAATATTCACTGTTAGGACTTTTATTGTTCGGGCCATGGCCAGAGGCGCACTATGTAGAAAAAAAAACATCTGATCCATAATCTGAAAGTAGGTACTAGTTTCGTAGGATGTTGTTGGGATAGATTAGGTAGATAAGTTCAGTTAGATGGTGGTACGAATAGTCTTATGTCGAAATTTCGACTAAGGCGGAACCACCTATTTCTGCCGTAAAGCAGCAGCGTGAGCACTGCTGTGTTTTGCTTGGAAGGGTGTAGTTAGGCTGAATACATTGGACAGGAGACAAAAAAAACCTACAAAAATAATAGAACGCAAATCGTGAAAACCTACACGGTTTTAGTGATATTTGAAAATGGGTAATGTTTTTCTTTATTTGAGTAATATGAATATATTTTAGTACAGACAAACCAACAGACACGAATTATAAAACAACTGATTTTTAGTCCCAGAAATTTCTATGTAAATACATAGATTTCATTAACTTAGTTTTAGTATATATTTATGTACTAAAACTAAGTTAAGTTAAGACGAGCCACCTGATGGTATGGTAAGTGACTTTACTACTTTGGAAGAAGAGCTCATTTAACGCTTTTTTTGAAGGACCTCACGTCGCGTCGTGGCGTTCCGAAATGCCTAAGAAGTTCTATAACGTACCTAATCTTGGAAAAAAAACCTCCAGATCCAGAAAAAAGTGCAGATGTTGTGGAAAGAACTTCATCCTTGACAGATATTTTAATTAAGGGCGGATATCAGTTAGATTAAAAAAAAATTAAGTCATAAAAAAATTCTTAAATGGTTAAAACCGTAACGTAAAATGGTTCAGTAGATAGATAACGGTATAAATCTATAGATACGGTATAAATGAAGAGATTATTGTGGTACTTACTGCGAGTTAAATTATTTTTATCAGGATTTATATAAATAAGACAACTATCGAATTTGGTTTCCTCGTGTATAACTTCGTACCTGCAAAACACATAGTAATTCACTAAGTAAACTTAACGTAATGTAAACTTAACGTAAGTTTAGTTTTCTGTATAAGCTATTGAACAATTGAAAATGTACCCTAAAAATTAGTTTTACATTATTTAGTTTTGCTTAATACCAGTAACATAACTTACGGGATATATTTCAGTTTCCAAGCCTCATCAGTAATATTCATCTTCTTCTCGGGCAATTTGCAGGTGTGAGGTACTCTGACGAAAACCACTATCATATGCAGGTATAGCATTGACCAACAAGCTGCAAACGCTATATTGATAACAAAAACATTTTTTTTTTGAAAACGTCCCCACGTTCCTATTTCTAATAGTGCACGATCGTAAACCGAATTCATTATCTCAAAGTATTAAAAAAAACTTAAAGCTAATTTGCAACGATTCGGTATTTAATAACTGTGATTTAATAACATCCGCATTACTAGGAATACTAGAAATAAATGAGATAATTTTGTTATTTTTATCGTATAAATACTATGGACATATTATATTACTATCTTATGCATTAGATGCTATTTAAACGAGATTCTTTTATCGTTGCGTGTTTAAAACTCAAAGCAAATAGTAAGATTGTCGACGAAAGATAAACAACTGAAATAAATATGATCATACAAACTTGAGATGAATATAATGACATCATATATCAAAGAAATTAAACATTCCTCAAATCTATTATAACTTTTTAAATAAAAATAGGTGCACGTTTGAAAATGTCGGTCCGAGTATAACGGCTTAAACTATAAAACTAAGTTTTTTTTTATCATGTTGATCATCAAACTTGTTATCCTTCTGCTGGGCAAGTGACTCCTTTAAGAGTTCAGAAGGCTTTATTTAGGCCAAAGTTCATCACCGTTGTGTTAATAAGATTTTTAGATGTTCATTACTTCAATAACAATTTCAAAATTTAGAGCTGCGCGCTGAGGTTTGGACCCCGACCCACCGGAGTATAAGGTCGACAATATTAACCACTAGACTATCACTCACTTAGTGTTTCGTGCTAAAGAGTAAAGTAATATGGAATTTATTTATCAAGGATACAGGGAATAAGTGTACACGCTACTTTTTGCCGCATACTTAAAGTCGTTTAAGTACCTTTCACAGCATGGTAGTATGATGCTTAGCCTCTTTTCTGTTTAAACCTTCTGCCACGTATGTATGTTCTGTATGATCTTGAGTGCTACAAATGATTTTGATGGTAGTAGAGTCTGAAGTCGATGGCTCGCCAGCGAAAAATATCGGATAATATTTAATTGCAACGAAGATAAAAGGAATACTTACGTTATTCGTAACACGCACTCTTTAAATTTTTTAAGTGGTATTGGTATCAGCGCCACCTTCACAAATTGTACAGAACGAATTATAATAATATAACGAATTATATAATAATTATAATTTTAATAACACTTTATATAGGTGGCGCTGTGTTAATAAAATAAAAATTATGCGTTACATCGGTTCGCGCAACTTCTTCCCAGCGTAAAGTACAATCTGATCTGTTTTCCCAACCGCATCAAAAGAACTTTAATATAACTTTAATAATAATTTTGAAGTTATACTTCTTTACATACGGGTACGGGCAAAAAGATTAGCACAGTAGAAGAAAGTTTTTGTTTTGAGTCACGCGTCATTTCTTACGGTTAGGAGCGTGAATATAGGAGTATGAATATCATTGGTTTTTTTTAAGTATGCCATTAGATTATCGCTGGGTGCGAAGTAGACGGTGGGGGAACCACGAATCGATCGCAGCTCGCACCGTGGCTAAAAAAGCATCTTTCGGCGGACGAACTGTTACTTTTTACTAGAGAAATTTACGTATCCATGCATTTTAAGTAAAAATAAATAAACTTGCGTATCGAAACCTGCTGCGTAGTCAACTGAAAGAACGGTGATTGCAAATTCTATAAATTTCCACAAGCAAG
>DWKW01002719.1:0-10714 GCA_018250115.1 Doberes anticus
GGAGTTTATACCTCATTCTCACTACTTGTTGAACGCCCCTAGTAAATTGTATTTAGTGGATGTAATGACGATTTTCTCGTAACTGTTTTAAGTGTTAGTTCATTGTATCCAGTTGTCCTAATCCCATTTGATTTTCACTATTGTTTTACTACCGGGCGGAAAACGCAGGAAATATATTAATATCCAGTACGCCTACAAAAGTAAATAATGTAGTTAACAGTATTTACTACATGTGAGCATAAATTTTTGAGAATTTTTTTTTTCTTACTTTGAGATTAATATTTATCTACCTTTAAATATGTAATATATAAAATAACTAACAGAGTATTAACAGCACTTAAATAAATAACGACTTATTTGCGTGTCTAAATTATATGTCTTAAAAATTATTATAAGCTATTGAATAGAACTAGAATAAATTAAATTAGGGAGAAAAGAAATCACAAGTTATGTAAAACCAGACTTTTTTTTCTTATACAATTCCATCTTTCAGGGAAATAAATGATTTCATTCAACGACCAGGAAAATATTGAGATATAGTTTCGATGTTGAGATCGAAACAAATGAAAATCGTGGATTGAAGGCTAACCCTCTGATATGATGTGCAATCCATAAGCATTTCCCATCCAAGCTCTTTCATTTTTTTCTGAATTACTAAATATGTATGTGGTCAGCTGTTATCATGATGAAAGACCGCGCCCTTTCTTATTTCGGCCGTTTTATTTCGTTTCGAGTTTTAGTCTCGACAACTTTTGGCAGTAGATATTAGAATCGATGGTTTTGTCCGACGGTAATTACGACATTACGATCTAATGAACGATGCCTTAACGATTCCATAAAACGTACAACATCGCCTTATTAATCCGGTCTTCGTCACAGTCTATAGAGCCTGTCCGTACTTCTTCCATGATTTTCCCCCTAAGTTCTTGTCGTAAGTGATCCACTTTTCATTTCCTGTGATCGATTTTTTTACAGAGAATCGAAAATGAGAAATCTGATGAAACCAGGGTTTCTCAGTGAAGTCACGTGGCAACCAAATATTGAGCTTTTTATACACAGATTTTTTCAGATGAGTTACAATTGTTGTGGTCATTGACTGTTATTCAGCAATTTTGTGCCTACTGGTAAGTCGATCTTGTTACACTATTCACAAGTGGCATTGACTTTATCCGGAAAAGATCGATCAGACCCAACTGCATCTTTTAACACTAAAATTTCCACACTGCAAACCCTTGTATAATTTTTATACTAATCTTGCTGACACCGCACTATTTTCATAAACGACTAAATGTTTTTTTTGGAATTCGTTGATATGTCACCTGTTTCACCAGCCAGGTAATAATCAACCAAATAGATTAGATTACAATTTCTTTAACATAGAATGCAAAAAACTTTTTTGCCGACATATAAAAACCTACCTGTATAATAAATATTGCTATTAAGATTTTTTAATTTGTAGTATTGATACTTAATAGTCATGATCTCATAAAATTAAAAAGTAAAACTTATTCTTATTATTTGAAGACAAAAAATGTACAGAATTTCATTGATATTTAAATAAACGCAATTATAACAACGGACATTATAAGCGTTTATATTTCTCGGAACGAACACGTATTGTAGTGGCGGAAAGCTGCATAAATAATTCAGCTCTAAAAATTGAAACAATACGTAGTCGCATGTAAAACAAAATGTTCTGTTCTTTGTAATCTAAGTAGATAGTGGGTACGTTCATATATTAGTAAATAAGAGTTTTGAATTTCATTAAAAATAAATTTAATTTTTTTTGTACTTACGCATTTTGCATCACTTTGTAACAAAGGAGTTTTGTAATTATAATGTTATAAAAACCCTTATCGGCGTATTAATGGCGTATCAATCATCCATCACTTAATACAACCCTCGTGTCACCTGACAGCGATATGATTGCCCTCGACACTGTGTCGGAATTTAATTTCATCGAATAGGGTGGCTGGACATCGACTGTCCCATTTCCCACAAGACTATCTTACAACCTTGACGCTTTCTGATAATATTTTGAGAATTAACGGGTCTTATGGTGGCAGAGTCTTGCGTTGAAGCTCGTCTGCGGCGTCACCACCGGTGCACCTATTTCTACCGTTAATCAGTAGTGTGAGCACTGTTGAGTTTCGGTTTGATGGGTGTGGTTGGGCAGAATACGTTGGAGAGGACTTTCCAACATAGTCCTCAGGAGTAGCAACGCATCCGTGCGCGATCCCAGATAGGACTTCGGTGCTATTTGAGGTTAGATGTGGATATCCATGGATTGCAGTGACCACTCAATATCACCTGAGATGCAGACCACCTGGTCTGCACATTCGTTTGCTATTCCTTTAATATAACAATAGAAAAAATATTTTAAAAAAAATAACGTGAAGAAAAATGTAGTTTTATAATACCAGTATTGTTTGTCAAATCACAAATTGATGAACTGTACGCGCAATGATTTTACAAGATTGAATATTGAGCGATTAGTGCCGTTGCGGTTTTAATTGTAAGCATCTAGTAAGAACGATTATACGATGGGAGCATTATCATCCGATTAGCCGGAAAATCTTCCGGGCGCAATCTCACTCAGCCCCTTTTCATCCAATTACAAGAGTGTGAACCCAATGGTATTACCCGGGAAATGGCCATGCTGCGGACTGCGGCCGATTTCAATCAGGGCGCATTAATAAACAGATTGATGCCAAATGCGGTTAACAAGTGGCAAGACTACAGTACTGCAGACGTAACATTGTTATATAATGACACTTCATTACCAATTTTGATGTGTATTTATATAGCATTCGAAATCGATTTTTTTCTCTTAATGCATAGTTTTAAAAATCGAAAACTCGGTTTTACCATAAATCCATTCCCCGACTGTTGTGTTCGAAGCGATATAATTACACATCATCGGAGCGCTGTGTGAGTTTAGTTGCTATTTACTGTCTGTGTCAAAACTGAAGACTAAAGGACAGGAGGACTAAGGCAACATTGAAAAGTGGTCGTTCGAAGGACGGAGTTGTTTCTTGTAACAAAGAGGGTAGAGCGGTCTCTTTGTTGTTAAGTGGCAGAGAGGGGGAGGACGCGCGGGGTGCATTTAGTGCGGCATGAATAGCGGGTAACTGCAATGCAACTAAGCAA
The DNA here is from genome assembly GCA_018250115.1 of Doberes anticus. Classification (NCBI taxonomy): domain Eukaryota; kingdom Metazoa; phylum Arthropoda; class Insecta; order Lepidoptera; family Hesperiidae; genus Doberes; species Doberes anticus. The sequence continues at coordinate 3,151 of DWKW01002719.1, forward strand.
TGCACTTCGTCAGCCGTCCGTCCGGGAGTAACAACCTGGAATTGCACCCGACACCCCCCGCGATCCACGCACGGTTCTCGCCACCCATGTTCCTCCTCGTGATTTTACTATGTCACCCTTATATCTTGTCATCTGCAGTTGGCATTATAATATTTATTTCTAAGCTGCTGTGGAAAACTGAACTGATTGCAAGATCCACTTTATTAAGGACGATGTTATCTACGATCATAAAACAAATAAACAAAACTCCGGTTTTATTCACAGTAACTAACGTAAATGTTTATTATTCATTCAGATCCCTCGGTAGTACACATTCAGTGTCTAAAGATTATGATCGCCACTTGACGCGAGATCACCAACTTGAGAATAAACAGCTCTCGTTGATTGCTGTCAGCCACTCATAAATAGGTCAATCTCACTGCAGAGTACTTAATACAGACGTTCTTGGAAGGCCAGCGATGCGATAGATATAATGGATTTAAATCGTTGTTAAGGAATTTATTTTACATGGAAAAAAATCGATAATTATTGAAATGCATAGTTTTAGCTAAACAAAGATAAAAATAGCATTGTAAGATTGCGCACAAAGTGGTCGACGAGATGCAAAGACAAATCGGGAAGACTACAGTTCGTACCGCAGAATTGCGTAATTACCGTAAAGGAAGTGGACCGTTTAGAACAAACAAAAACGCTGGCGACTCGATCAGTGGCGGGAACAAAGGGCGGGTGTAATTTGAAACAATCGGCGGTGGTGCAGAGCGGGCGGCGGCGTGGGCGCGTTCCCCGCCGACTATTGATCTGACGAGTCGCGGCCGCTCGTCGCTGCCACCCCACCCGCCGCCCACTGCGCCCACTGCGCCCACTGCGCCCTGGCGCCTCGGCGCCTCGGCGGCCACCCTACCCTCGCCCGCTTCACTTCGCATTCAACTCGTATTTTAATTGCAAATCTGCCAGATAATGCGCAAATAGATAACGGTATTATACTCGGCTCAGTAACTAATTATGAAACGCTACGGAATTACTGACTTGGCATACTTTTTAAGCTTTTTAACTTGTTACCGGCTTTATTAAAACTTGTACATTGAATATCGAGTGACGAGGAGTTTTGGGAGGAGACTGTTGACCTAATTTATTTCGCAACCGTTGATTCCGCTTTTATCCAGGTGCTTACGAATTTAGTAGTTTATTTGCTATAAATTTTGAATCGTTTCTTTTAAATTTTTATGTGCTTTCATAGATGGTTATCGGTTAAAAATTATCTATTTTTCATTCACCTTTGTCATTTATATTTAACAATAATAAGTATTTAAGAGATGAATCACAGAAATTGAACAAACTCATCATTTATTTTTAAAAAAGTTTCTGTGGGTGCTCCCGCAATACAATATAAGGATTTCCCAAGCAACAAGCGAGCAATCAACCAATTTCTGTTATAAGATTAGAGCTATTAGAGGCATTAATATAGAATAGAAACTTCCTGAATCCATTGATTTATTGATGTCTGGGCATGGACCGAGGGAGTTGTATAACGACTTTATAATTCCGTAATAGCGCGCACTGCTACGCTTGTGTACTTTATAACACAACACGTCTTGGCAGCGGTATTATGTTTCATAATGCCATTTGTAGCATATTTACTAAATGGAGAACTTTGTTGTGCTATTTTAAACATGCAATTTTGACTCTATTTACCTATTCTGTATGCAGATATTCTGTATAATGTAAAATGATCTAGATAAGTAATGACGTAAGTGTTACTCGCTTAATTTTACAATAACATTATCATTTTGTCGTCCTATTACAAATTAAAAATGTTTTGATGGCGGTACAGTTATGTCCAAGGCTCACCCGAGTCGACATCATACGTGCACCTATTTCTGTCGTAGCAGCAACGCTTGCTGTGTTGCACCTAACCACACTCTTGTGGTTAGGTAGGTCAGATGTGGTCCCATTTGAGGTTGTGACCAATTTAACATCAGGCAGCCTACATGCTTGTTTACTTTTCGTAGGTATAATGTGAAAAACAGTATTGTAATGTTTCCCATAAACAAATATATATGATTTTTGTTTACTGTTTGTAATGTTTGAATTTAATTTTGCTAATTCATTAGTCATCCGAGTAAAATAGATTTCTTTGTTTTGTTCGTTAAAAATACAGTATCTTAAATTAATATTCATCTTATCGTTTTATAAGTTCGCTGTCATGAAAGTCTTAACATTGTTTTATTTTATGAAGGCGTCTAGAGAGCGGTGGAAAGTCAGACAGTGCTCGGCCCTCGACCTTTCTTTTATAAAATACTAAGAGGCTTACGTTTCTCTCTTAATAATAGCAATCATCGATTTATTATCTTTCGAAAAATAATAAAATGCTTAGTTAAGTACATTATTTGATTCAATATCATTTTCGCCATTCATCAGAGCAGGCTACTAAGCTTTTTTTTTATTAGATCATGGGAACAGTTAAGAATAGTTACTTTTACAAAACTTAAAAATGCTTTCTATGAAAATTGTATATAAATTGTTTGATTTAAAGATTGAATACAAAGCCCTCCGTCAGTGAATAACTGTATAAATTTTCGCCATGACTCAGTCGGGTAAAACTTGTACTGGTTCGGGTGTACTGTCGTATTTGACTATTCGGTAAGCAAAAGAAAATATCGCTTGAGATGTAATATTACTAATATTACTTGATTGTTATTATTTAAAATTGTTAATATCATTTTACTCCGCGAAATTTATTGTAACTTGACTGACCATTGACTTTTAGACGCCAAACTCTACGTTAAAGGCGATAAGTACAGATATAATAACTCTTAATTGCCCGTATTTATCGTAACAGCAAAGTATTTACATAATTGGATGTTTATTTGTTTTGTATATATATTATGTACCTATGCTTGATATTTTAAATATTTAATTATTTGCTGATTACATTCGACGTATAATTAAACCTCTTGGTATTTCATTTTACAGCAGGTGGTATGGAGCCGAGTAAGAAGAAAAAAGGGAAGAAGAGGGCGGGTTATATATCGAACATGAGCGTTTCTCAAACGATGGTCCAAAGAGAGCGATCTCTTCAAGATTATAAGGTATATAAAAATATCTTAAAATTTGCTGTTATTATTATAACTTTATTTATTTGAAAACATGCTTTTTTTTCTTGTAAACTGTAAACACATTTCTACAGATGATAAAATATAAATGTTATCACTATTTCAGTCGCAGTCTCATGATGTCGAAATAAAACGGAGGTCCTCGCCTGGAGCAGTGGCCCAACGTCCTGATAACATGCAAAGTCTCTCAGCGTATCCTATTAAACAGAATATGCATACTAGTGTTATAACACAAGAAACAGAAATTAAACAGGAAACACAAATTCAAAGAAGCTCTCATTACCTCACAGTCAACAGCGGGTGGATAACTCACCATCAGGAACATTTAGAAGCTGTACAAAAACAAAATCAATCGACGTCAGGTTATATGCACCCTTCACTAAATGTCGGCATGCCAGTACTAGGCACTAACGGTCAAATTATCGGTGTGAATACCGGGTACAATAAACATTCAAACAATTTAAAAAATATGATAAGTGTTACGACGCAGTCTATTTTGGAACAAGAGCATAAAGGGGCGAAGAGAGACTTTCAGGCAGCTACACAATCCCTAAAAGCGTTGAAGGAAGATGCAACCCAAGTGTTTTGCGGTCTAAATCAAGCGTTAACACCAGAGGTCATGCAAAAAATTAACGAACAGCAACAGATATTTATACAGCAAAATCAGAAACAAATCGAAGTTATGAAAGGTTTTAAGACACAAGTAACGGAGGCTATAAATCCAAATAAAACACAGGTACAGAATAATTTCGTTCCACAAGGCCAGTTAGTAATACAAAATGGATCCGTAGTCAAAACAAATTCATCAAAAACACCTCCATGGCAAGTGAAGCGAAACGATTCTAATACCTTAACAAGTCCTAGTCCAAAACTGCAAAAACAAGACAATTCTGATTATGAGGATTCAAGAAACAGCGCGGAGGATTCATCAGCTGCATTTAATTCTTTTGCAAACAACGACCCTTCCATGTGTTCCAGAGTGCCCCCTTTACCACAGCATTACAATATAATGAGTCAACAATGGCAAGGGATTGAGATCAATAAGAAAAAATCTAAGTCTAGTAGTAAAAGTTCAAAAAAGAAGGCAAGCTCTACAGAAAATAAAGTTGTGTTATACGGCAATAATGGTGTTAAATTTATGCAAGATCCTAAAGGCAAAAATGTTGACGAAGTACTAAGTAATAATGTACCGTCATTCATGGAAGACCCCAGTGGATATTTAGCACAGCAAACAGCTTTATTGAACAATACTATTTCACGGCAGGTTGGCATGAGTTCTTCTTATGATGGTCTTCAATATGAAAATACTAGCAGCTCATATGGTGTGCAAAATCAAAATGAAAAACACTTGAGAAATATGAAAGCTTGCGAATCTATTAATGTTTATAGGAGCAACATAATGTCAAACTCATCACTGTCGCCCAACAATACTCCAGACAGCAGTTTAATACCGGATAAAACTATGGATCCTATGTCACGATGTTGTAAGGGCTGCAATGTTTCATACAAAGGTCATTGTGCAGATTTTGCAGAGAATCATACCCGGCCAAAATATTTAAAACAGAGCGTCTATGGAATGGAACTAGATGGTAATTCAAGCGCATCAAGTCCTAAACATGCTTTCGATGATAATCCTGTTACTTCATCCACATTTACTGACCGAAATCATATGATGACTGAGAGTTGTGGACCTATTCAAGCTGGTATCGTCAGTACCAGTAACGTTTCACCTATAGAGACTTTACAACAACCAGAGCCCTCGCCCACTTTGTCTAATAGTTCTCGGAACACAGACACGCCGCATAGTAGCGGAAGTAGCAATTCTCAAATGCAAAATAATTGTACATTCCCTCTGCCAAGTCCAGCGTACTCGAATCCTGGTTCTTGTCGTGATAGCCTCAGTAGCAATCCGTCTACTCCAAACAGCAGTCAGACATATCCATATAGTTCACCAGGACCTCCTAGCAGCCAACCTATTTCTGGCAATCAAATGATGCATTTCATATCAAACCACAATATTAATAAGAATCTTATGGAAGTTGATAACATATCGATGGTTGGAGTGAAACCTGTCCTGCAAAATCATCACGAAATATACAGATTGGACTCTAAAAAAAGGATGGAAAATACTATGCCGGGTTATTGTCCTCCGCCGCACTTGGGAGGTGGGCCAGCTCATTCTTTAATACAGGCGTGCTACGTTCAGACCTATTGTACGACTATGGCCAGTGGCTTTTCAGTTACGAGAGACACAGTCACATCAGTGTTAGCTGGGAAAGCTAACACTGCAACTACTTCTATTAACGCCTCGCAAGCTAACTTCATTAGACCCCCGCCACCTCCGAGCATTAATTTAGCGACTACTTACGCCATACCCAACAATCAGCCGGATCCATTCATTAATTCCGTCAACTTGCCTACCAGCTATCCTCTGCATATTGCCGGTACTACTGCTCAAAATATGATATCTAAGTCACCATTAGAAATGGTTCAAAATGTTATTAGCAGTATGCCGTTGAAACCAGAAACAAGCACTACCCAGTCCACGGTACTTTCACAAATGGGCAGACGAAGTTCTCCCGGACAAATTGTTATTTCCTCTACTGGTCAAATACTTGTGTCGAACAATCAGATGCCACCGCCGCCTCCTAAACACACTACGACCATGTCAGCTTTAAGTTCAAATCCAGTGACGAATGTCACAACATCAATAACACAAGTAGTTCCAGCAGTTGGTGGTGTTCAGCCAATTGTAAACCAGCCGACTGTTGTTGTTAATACTTTACCAGCTCCGTTTGTTCTGCAACAACCAATGATGGCTGTTGATGGTCAAGTTATGCAACAAAATCAAGTCATGCCGCAATTAGTAACGGCAGGAATCGTTCCAGGACAGGCTTCGTCTGAAGCCACGAGACAGATTGAAGTTAAAAATGGACAGAACTACGTACAAGGAGTAGCTATGCTCTCACCGGAGAGCGTAAAGAAGCGAAATAAAAAAAAGAAGAGCCCAGCGTCGAATATCACTAACGTGTTACAAATTACTGCACCTCAACAGAATCCAAACAACATAATGGTGCATCATTCTTCGCCGCAGCATAATTCTAGTCCACAATTTTCTCCTAGAGGCTTTCAGCTATCGCCTACAAATAATATATCACCAACCCCGATGTTGCAGGCTTTAACTATTATGCCTGGTAAATCTGGTGCACCTGCGCACATCGTGATGAACGGACAAGGGAATCCGAACAACTTTGGATCTCAGCAAATCATCACAAACACTTCACCATCACAACAAATAAATCTCTTACAACCAGTAAATTTAATTAACAATGCCAACAATGTTATGTCGAATTTCCCTGCCTTCCAACAGTTCATAGTACCAAATCTTGGTGGAATGGTTATGACGGCCGATGGCACCGCTATTATTCAGGACAACTCAACCGGAATGCCAATGCAACTTCAAATACAGACAGTAAATGGTCAAAACGTTTTTACACCTGTACAGAATCCTGGCGTTTTTACCGCAGGAGCTAACACCGGCGTAGTAATCAGAGCTCAGAGCCAACAAGGTAAAATAATTCAGTCACCGCACAGTCCCGGTGCCCAATTTCTATCGCCGAATAGTCAAGTCATGATGAACAGTCCAAATTTTAATGGCCAATTGAGCCCACTGCTCGCGAACTTAAGTCCGACAAACGTCACCTTTAACACCAGCCCACATCAGGTACGATCCGGGAACGTCCAAGCGCAAGAGTTCATACAAACCAATCAAATGGGACAAACATTGATGGTTCCACTGTCTCCTAAGCAGGTATCAATACCTCCGGCTAACAACAACCGGAACTCGACATTCGTTCAGCAAAATACCACAATAGTGCAGCAACAGACGACCTTAGTTTCGAACTCCCACAATTCCCAGCTGCCCCCCTTGGCGACGACCCATCAGGGGGCCAATACGTCGCGTACGAACTCTGAAGCCAACGCGACTACAAATCACAAGCAGATCGCCGCTCAGCAGGGTCGAAACTTCGTTCAGGTGCGCGAGAGCGGTCAGGTCGAGGACGCGACGAGAGAGGCGAGAAACTCGGAGCCGTCGTTTGGTCAGGCTCAAGCCGCCGAAAGCGAAGTGAAGATGGAGAACGCGGAAGAGTTCGGACAGTACGGGAACGAATCGGGCCCGGCGGGGTTGCTGGGCGCGCACGTGCGGCACTCGGTGTCGACGCAGACGCTGGTGCGGCGCGCGCGCGGCGGCTCGCCCGGCGCCGCGGCGGCCAGCAGCCCGCCCGACACCACCACGCACAGCCCGCTGGGCGCGCTGGAGCCGGCCGCCAGCCCGCGCCGGCCGCCGCGGCCGCGCCAGCCGCACCGGCCGCACCAGCCCCACCACCAAATTGGAAGAGCGTTTTTTATGGCAGGAGCGTAAATTTTGTTGGCCGCCTTATCATGAAAGA
>DWKW01002720.1:0-10713 GCA_018250115.1 Doberes anticus
CCTCCATGTAAAATAAATTCATATAAGTTTAGTTACAACGCGGACGAAGTCGCTGGCGTCATCTAGTGTAATATCAATTTGGTACGGAGTGAGGCGCTCGTAGGTACGAGTAAGACGAATCCGTCTTGTTGTTTGACTCTGAAGCCATTGAGAGCGGTGTCCCATGTGGTTGAGATATCTATGTTCAAAGGAGCTTAGTTAAAATCTTGTGGGAGCTCAAATGTGATCATTCCTAACTGTATCAAACAGATAATATAATATCTCGGTAGATAAATCAAACTCAAACACTTCTCATATGCCTGTTTACTTTACCGATGCTTACAATATTGATGTGATATACTTATTACGATACCTATATTCACAGATGCATTTCGATGACCATTCTATTATATATATTTGTATGTCCTTGACTAGGCATACAGGCACTGTTTGTAAAAAAAAAATGTATTGTTATAATTTGTACTTACCGACATATAAATTTAATTGATATGTGAATGAAACCTACCAATATTGAGGCATTAGAAAAAAATATATTCACACACAGACACTTGTTACTTGTTAAACATATATTATGATGAATACCGACACAAAATCGATATGGTGCCGGTAGCTAGTTAATGAAAGCATCGGAATTTTTAATGTTGGATATCCTACACGGGTTCCTGCACAACGGCGGATTGTTATGGCCCCAGAAGAACGTAATCAAAAATATTTGTTACTACATAATAGGCACAAATGACCCCCTGTGGTTGATGTGCCTCGAGCTTAGGCCTAACTGCACAAGTAAAAAAAAACAATCCCGTAGCAAAATATTTTTTTAAATGTTTTTAAATTAACGAGTTAGTCAACGAGTATGCAATACACTGAACTAGTTAAGCGGTCTTTGCAGTAGCAGTCACTGCACTGCAGGACTTATGCCTCCGGTCTAGTATATTCTGCCTAACTACACCCTTCAAACCGAAATGCTCACCCTGCTGGTTTACGGCAGAAACAGTTGAAGCAGTGGTAATGTCGCAGGCGAGCCTACTACATAAAACTCTGCCACTTTCCCATTCTAATCTATCACTACCTTTACAATTTAAAAACAATAGCGTATAATTTAATTATAATGTGATGAAGATGTGGTATGATAATATGGAAGCCCGCTTGGATAAAAATTTCATCAAATGCCAAAAATGATATCATTTAAAAACTTTATTACATATAAAATTAAAACTAAATTACTATTACTCGTGCGCGAGATCGAAATTCAAAGTACCAGGCTATCACCGCTCACTAGGTTAAATCATGTCTACTGATAGATATTATTATATTTCTCTACTGATCCTTGAATTTAATCTGGCCCGTGTAATCAAGAAGCCTAATCCTTTGAACACAGACGTCACAACCACAAGGGATGCGGATCCCTGTAGTTTTAGGGTCAAAGCAACAAGACGGATTAATCCTACCTTTCCACGTCTGCCTAGGGATGGTATGGAAGTGGTTTTATCTGGACCGAAGTCGAAGTCGCAGGTATTTTATATGTACGTACGCAGGTATTTAAATAAAATTTTCAAAGAAAATTTTATGCATTCCCAAATTCTATAATAGAAAAATCGATTTAAAAACAAGCTGTTAAAATGTCGAATTGTTTTAAAACGTACTTGTCGACATCCAGATCGATCATCAGATGAGCTCCATCATTTTATTGCATTGTCATCAATGTTACATGAGTTCGCCAAATTTCAGCTCAATAAAATTGAAGCAATTGATAAAAATTGTAATTGACAAATATTGATATACTTGTAAAATAGGAATCAAGTTAAATAAAAGCTCAATCTTAAATAGTCGACAACCAAAATTAATAATAGAACCAACTGTAAAATCCTAAATCCTAAATGCGAAAGTTTGTGAACATTGATGGATGTTTGACACTCAATCACATAAGACTATTGAATGGATTCTTATGATTAACGATAATGAGACTCATTATGAATTTGGTATGGGAATAGTTTGAACCTTGGAAGAGGACAGGGGTTAAAAAATCGGAAAAATTAAAAATTTTCCAAACATGTTTGTTACTCAATTGCTGACTGACGAACTGCCAAAGAGATTTGAATAAGATCGCAAAATTTCATTTAATTTTGCATATGTTATAAATTTAAACCTTCGTCAAAAAGTTATCATATTGGGAGGTCGATTACGATGTAATTGTTATTTGATTACTCACGGTCAGCGACAAATTCGCCGGGAGAAGTCTCGTAGAAATTCTTAGGAGATTTCGAAGCACCAAATAATCGATTCTTACATACGTTAGCAAAGACCGGTGCAATGCGATCTTCCAAGTTACGCTCACTTACTCCGAATTCGGTGTAATAACATAATTGTAAAGTCGAAGCCAAACGAGACTATAAAAATTCATAAAACTAGCTAGTCGCTAGCGAGAACTCGTATTAAAGTCTTAATACTAGCTCTTGTGTAAGAAGAGTAGTACAGCATTTCTTTATCGCTCGGCCCGCTAAATATTGAAGTTCGAATAATTTTATAAAAGTTTGTCTTCCTCACTCGGATAACCACGAATTTTTTTTTCAAGTTTGACCAGATTGAAGAATGAATTTTGAAACAGTTTTTGAGTCTCCAACTTTTGATTTCTAATTTAAGCACGTAGAAAAATTCTTTTTTTTTTCGACCCCATTATTTATATAATGTTATAGGAGATGAAAGATTTAAGGGTATAATGTTATAGGAAAAAAATCTAGAGAGTAAAAGTTATTTTTAACTTGTGTATCTAAATGTAAATTAAAGTATTATATTGTATATATATTGAATACTAGACTTCCACCCGCAACGTTGTCGCTAAGTTATAATAAATATGTAAATTTTAATGAACTTCCAAATTTATGGCCGCGCCGCACACTTCTATTTCTCAACTTCTGTTTAAATAATCGTATTGAAAGTTAGCTTATATTTTTTACTAGGACTCAAGCTGCATATCTCCATACTAAATTTATCAATTTAGGTTCAGAATTGTTTGTCTTATGAAGTAACAAATATACTGTAAACTGGAAACGTACGTGAAGGTTTGTTTGATTATCCAACCTCACAAACTTTCGCATTTGTAATATTAGAAGGTTGAGGTACAAGTCGTTCGATGTGTGAATTCTGATCACATAACGATCATACGCCGACGCTGTCTTAAAGCATTCGCCTGATGCGATGCGACAGCGGCGTAACGTCATGTTCTGCATGTCTGCTCTATCTGAGGGGGATCCAAATTATGGGAGACTATAAGGATCGGATATGATTTCATTTTGTAGTGTAAACTCAAATTTGTTGGTGCCTTATCTCGGGGAGACGTTGCTCGCCAGAATAGGAAAACTCATTTCGATGATACCTTTGAGAAAACAATGAAACAAATTGTAGTTCACTTATGTTTTCAACTGATAAGATCGGTTAACAGGATTGCTTACCGAAAGGGGGCAAAAAAAAAGTGTGATACCTTTGTGTAACTACTAGTTAAATAATGTTGATGATTGTAGAGTCTTATGTCAAAAGCTTCTAATTAAGGTATCACTGCACCCCTCATTACTATGTTTCCTTTTGAAGAGGGCGGCTTCCTTTTGAAGGTAGACTGCATTGAACTGTAGGCTTTCCTACTTATTCCTCGGAAGAAGCAACGTAGGCGCGTTACTGCTTCCGCTTCATCTGTAATTTCAGCCTTTGATCGTATGGATGACACATTAGTTTTGTTTGACATTTTGTCTTTCAAGACCACCTACTATGGGTTGGTCCAGGTCTAGTAGTAATTTTTCCGTAGTGAAGAACGATGCATTAGTAATTTACAGTCGAGCTTAGTGAAAAAAAGTAATTTTAAACTGTTCACAATAATGATACTTGATGCACCTACATATATTGCGTAATATACATATATATGATATTACTTTCTTTAATAAAAAACATTTAAAGAAATTAATTTATTATAATGTTTAATCGCAAACTGTTTATACGAGTAGGTACAAAGAAAAGGAAGTTGTGTCGAAGTTTAAATGGAAAAGTTGTTTCAAACAAGGCTCCGGCCGCCTTGTGCAGTGTTAAAATGTTAGTTTATTTTTTCACAAAACAGTTTTATTCAATGCCGCATGCTTTCGAACTTCTTTACATTTTTCAGTTCAACAGTAACAAGCTTTTAAGTGCTTTGGCTGAGGTTTTCATTAAAGAGAATTAAGTTCTTAAAAATCAACGTTCTACTGGATTTCACTTAAAAATAATATGGTTTTTATTCGTTTATTCAAATAGATTGCACTTGTATTATTTTTAACATTTTAATTTGAGTATTAGGAATGTATTAAATTTGCCACATCTTTCAATTTACCTGTTGCGGTTCTGTTAGCAAGTCGTTATAGGGTTATACTGACCCACACGTTAAGCTGTCTCGTCCGAAATAATAATGTTTATCATATTTACCTTATGATTTTAAACATAGTTAAGTTAAGTTTTTATTTAATTTCGTTTCATGTCATTTCATTTACTAAAAGAAATGAATGAACGGGTATAGCCAGCTCCCTTTTACTCTATTTACGTCTCTAACTATTTCTGGTTTTGCATGTTGATAAACGTTAAAACAATGTTCTCGCGTTTTATAATAATTATTTTTTTTACAAAAGAAAGATATTCATATGTGACAAAATATTATTTTAACGCTAATATTATGTTTACATCAATCGAGAGTAACAATAATGGACAGCGGCAAAACAAGGTAGTGTTGTTTATCTTGTTGTATCAAAAGGGAATACTAAGTCTTATCCAACTTGCATATGATGTACGAGTATATGCGTTTCGAAATGTTTATGAAATTTTATTCCGATGTCATCACCGATCTATAACAGTAATGCCGAATTGTATTCGGTTTCAAGAAAGGGCCATTACCAAATATAATAATAATTGTATTTTGAAGTATCCTAAATAACATTTTAGTACTTTGTTTCAATTTGTAATAGGGAACAGCTTCGAGTTTCAATTCACTATTTAAAACGTTTTATTCCTAACAGGAAACAAAATGTTCTTAGCGCTACGATGTCCCTTCCTCTCTTAATTGTCTCATAAAACAAAGGGAATAAATCGTTTCGCGTCCTCTTGCTCTCGTTTTCTTACCAAGTTTCACGACCAGTTGAGCAAAACAAAAGTTTTTGTGCTTTTGTGCAATAGGAGGCACTTTTGATAAAGGCTGGTAGCTTGATTTGTAGCTGTAAGAATTACTTGTCGTCAAATTAGTAGATGTTTTTTTTATGTGACGACAAACCGAAAACATAACAAGAAAATAGCGAGAATATAATTTAACAAGATTTTTAACCGTAAAAAAAAATAAGTTCCTGTTTTTAACTGCCTTCAACAATATCAAAGGTAACAGTACTCCGAAAATTTTGCTAAAGCTGCAAATTGCAAATTGAAGATGGTTGTAGGTTCGACTGCGACGGCACCACCCTGGTACCTATTTCTGCTGAGAAGCAGCAATGTGAGAACTGTTGTATTTCGATTTGAAGGGTATGGTTAGGCAGGAGACACTGGAAAGGAAGCGTTCTAACTTAGTTCTCAGAAGTACCATCACATCCACATGCAACCTCAAATAGGACTTCCGTTTTAGTTAAGGTCTGATGTGGATGTCCATGGGCTGCAGTGACCACTAGACATCAGGTGGTCAGCTTGCTCGTTTTCTATTCCGGTAATATTTATTTAAAAAAAAACAATTAAGGGAGAGAACGACTGGAAATTGATTTTCTTCATTATTATTATTCCGTTATTATTACGGGCTTACAATTTTAGAGATAAGACTCAATTGTTTAAATAAAACACAGATTGTTATATGAAGGTTTCTTTACTTTTTTTATGTTCAGTTGTTACTTCATTCGAAAAATTTAGTGGGCTTTTTTATTGCTGACTAATAATTTTGGTCTGTATTGACTACAATTTCTACTAAAGACGTTGACACTACACAATTTTCATAAACAAGACCAAGACAGAGGCCCCCAGAGTTCTGACAGTTTACGTAAAACCGATCGAATTCCATATCAAGCCATACATCTACTAGCAGAGCCCCTAGTGTAAACATCGAGAACTAATACCAGATCGTGCCCGATTTCATATTTTAAAAAGACCTTTGACAAAAGGAAAATCGATCGTATTTAATAGTACTCGTACAAGTCCTCTAATACAAGATTAGCATGGTTGATGCAGTAATGTTGTAGCAAAGTTGGAGGTCAGGTTTACACTGATAAACATCGTTTACGATGCCGAAATTGTCGCTATCTGCTTCCGCGGTAAAATTCCATGCGCTCAATAACTTCTCCGAGATGTTCGTCCCGAGCGGGGTTTATGGCAGTGAGACGATATTGCATCCAGGAATATTAGTGCCCACTGGCTTGATCCGCCAAGTGCCGTCTCTCAACATCTTTTTCCAATATCCGCTAATATTGGCCACGCTGTTAACGACTTTCACATCGCTGGTAATGCTTTCCTAATAATCGTTTGCAATATTAACGAGGAATATTACTGAAAGTATAATGTTGTTCATTTTTCAGTTCACGCACTAGAATGCTGGAATATATTTGATTTTGATATATATTCCCATTCATATTTCAGTCACAACTAAGGCAGCACAAAAAGTGTTTTATTCTGTATACTTCGGCCCGCGGCTCTGTGGCCCCATAAAATGATAAAAATAAAGCGATTTCATATGATCTCTCGAGTATACGACGGCGAATAAGTACTACAGAGGGGTCAAGCTGTATCTAAAGTTATGTCGATTGATATCTATATATCGATAGTATCGATTTAGTTCAACTTATGTCTAACCATATGCATTACCCACAACTCTACTCTAATTTCTTACCCACTGCCTCCATTCCATACTATGCGCGAATTTCTCCGTTAGCTTACATTATTTGGTGCTAGGTTCGTTATTTAGCTATTTAGCATAATTCTAAGATTGACTAGTATTAGTAGACCTTTTTTCTATAACAGGAGTGGCACACGATCACGCCGGCAGACACAGACAGACATGGCAGACATAAGTGCAATGGTGGTGAAGCCGCAAGCGTGTCTTCGACATAAGACTATCTAAGACAGAAAAATAAAATAAGAAAAATAATAATAAGAGTTATACTTTTGAGCATGTAAAGACTGGTCTTATATAAATCATTAAAAACATACGTAAAAATTATTTTGATATTATGACACATATGTCATTTAGATTGATCCTGTGTGCAAATAGTACTTTTAAAATGCTTAAATTGATGGCGATTTATACGAATTTAAATGTAAGTACCAATTAAATGCACTTACATACGTAGTTTATGAGTACATTACCATTTACAGTAACATTACTAAAATAGTTCACTCACTAAGCATTATAGAATTAACTTGGAAAGATAACTACGAGAATAAGCTATGCGTAAAATAGACTTTAAAACACTAACAATCTAAATAAAATCGGCTGTTGTTAGCCGTCCGTTAATCGGATGATTAAGAAATAATTACTTGCCCGATATCGGACCAATAAGATATAAATATTCGTCCCATAATGGCTGTTGATAGTAGTCTGCCAATCAGACGAATAATCATAAATTATTCGTCCCATAATGTAATGTTCACAGATTCGAAATTATAAAAAAACAACGCTTAGCAAGTACATATCTGTACTACATATGTATGTGTAGTGCCAATATTTACTATGCCTATGTCTAATCTTACCAATCCAAGGTGGGATGGGTTGCCCAGAATTATAATATTTTTTTGGGATTGCGGTTATTTTAAATGACTATTTGTACCCTGCGACACATATGTATGTACGTAAGATAACATTCCTAAGGATTTATTAGATTAGATGGATATGAATTATCGGACGATTTGTATAAACGATTGGTTGACGACTAAACACTCCGATATGTATGGATAATCAGACAATTAAAGTTGGACAACTAGACACGTTGAATAAAATCTGGCGATATAATATTACCGTAAGCCTTTGTAAGGTACAATTAATACTACCTATAGATGTTGTCTTTGTATTTGAAGAAGTAAAACAGAATTCAATTGTATTGGATCTTTTGAAAGCATAAATTCGCCTCGCTTTTAAAGCTGTACATCTTCCAAACGATAATACTATCCTATCTTTTGTTACTATGTAACAGATTTGCGCAATATTTCAAAAGATTTTCCTACCGCAATATTTATAACACAGTAGGTTTATACTCTGTCATTGCATTTCTTATTAGCTTATCCTTATTACTGTATCGAATATTCTACAATTTACATTCGAAACTGCACAAAAAAAGGTGAACTTCTACCACAGGTTTAATTTAACTTAAGAGCAGAGATCTCGAATCTAAAAAAGGAACAATATGAGATTGTAGATGTTTTTTTATTTCCGTATGTCAAAACAAATCAGTGAATCACAGTGTGGCTAAAAGTGTGAGTGGTTATTATGCCCCTTAAATGTATTGATGCTCTCGCATTTTCCATTACGCAAACCCTTGCATAAATTAGCTTGTGAGTGGCAGTCATTATAAACTCTACACGGTTCGTTGCCATTCTGGTACACTGCGATACAGTGTGGTGATTAACTTCAAAAGCCTTGGCTTCGTACTAAAATTAGATGTTCCCGGAACATTTTGCATCTATCTGGATACAGAGATTAGTTTTGATACTGGAATTAATAGAATTATATAATAATTTTTGAAGTAGAGTATTACTCTTTGAGAGTTTGAGAACCTGAATTGAAGCATTTTTAACTCTAAAAGGCGGTATGGTATGGTAATGATAACAACAAATTGACGTAGTAATGAGAACAATATAAAAACGGCCAAAAATTATTTTTTACAGGCATCACGGTTGACGAGAAAGTTTACGACATCCAGGCGCCACTGCAGTGAAGAGTTGAACGTTCATAGGGACAGCAACGATAATAACTCTGGTACTCCGTTTGAGTTTACTGAAGCTAATATGACGGTAGGTGTTTTTTTTTTCACACGGATCACACGTGCGTTGCCGGTCTTGAAGGACTCGTTTTACACCCTTCTTGGAGCTCTCCATGTCATAGCTGGATGGAAATGCCTCCGACGGAAGCTCATTCCATTTATTTGCGTTGGGGTACTGCACGAGTAACCTTATCGCGATGAACTGTTGATCCTATTGAATTGACAGTTCCTGAGCGGTGGCAATTACTTGGCAGGAAGGCGGTTCTCCGTGTGGGATACACGGAGAATCTGATTAGCAGAGGGAACAGTGGAATAGTATTAATGGAATTCAGGAATAGGTTTTGTACTGAACTAATATCGAAATACCCACATGTCAATCTTGGGTATGTTTTAATGGAAAGTTTGCGCTCAATACCTCACTAAAATAAACGAATACCATTGTTTTTGTAATTGTTTCTTAGTTAGTGATTTTATTATCTTGAGAAATAAAGAATCTTTAACCGTGTGGAGACATGGGTGATGAAAAATAGGGCTAAGCCTGTTGGAAGCATCGCAAATTGAGCAATGACGTCAGTTTGTTGCTGCAGGGCATAAGCATACATTGATGCTTATCGGCCAGTTTCAATGTTTTGCATAGCAGTCATGCAAAACATGACATGTATCAAAAATTCTTGATAGGATTTTACTTATTATAGAATTCAGCTGAACTTACCAATGTGAGCATGTTCAGGTATATTTGATCCCACACAGGCTTAAGTGATCAACTGCTCACCTTACTGGAAGGGCTTTTGTTGATGATCCGAAATTGAACAGTGAATTGAGTTTACAATACAGCAGGAATTATCTACAGTACAAATTATAATAATTAATTCTCGTATAACGAGCGTTTACCCAAATCTGTATCAATTGACTGAAAGCTCATAAATTGGATTACTTGCAGGTAAATAATTTTAATCACTTTAGCCGTGGGTAAGTGTTATTCGTTAAAGTGAGGTGGTTTTGATTACTTTATATCTTTTGAAAAAAACACTTTCCTCTTGGACACATTACAAATAATTATACTAATTTGCTTCGTTCTCAAGATCAGTATTGACATGAATATTTCTTTTGTAGTTTTCCTAAAATAGCCGTAATCAGCTTCAGTTTGGCCATTCTAAAGACGTTCACAGGAAAAAAAAGGTTTCACTAACCGTTTACTGTCAGATCTATCAATTTACTTGTTTGCTAGGTTTAGATCTGGTAAATAAATTCTCCATTGTCACCGACATGCCTGTGTGTTACGAGTACCTAAAGATTTTATGACTCGATCGCAAACGGGATTGTGAACTTCATACTAGTAGAGCTACTAGTCCATTATGTAACACAGCGCATAGAGAGCTCAAGATGTATCTCCGGTTCTACTTGACAGATCCTTTTTTATTTTTATTTTATCAGAATACTAAACGGGCACGCAGGCCACCTAATGTTAATTGGTCATTGCAGCCCACAGACATCCACGTCAAACCTCAACTAGGACAGAAGTTCTATCTGAGTTCTAAACCTATCAAACCGAAGCACAGTAGTGGCGAAACACACTGTTGCTTTACGGCAGAAATACATGCTGCGGTGCTTTGACATAATGCTCTACCACCATCAGAATGCATATAAAGACAGTCTTGGTAAGGCAGCTTTGCTTGCACATCCCGCTTGTGGCACAACCCTGGCCTTACTGACTGACGCCCCAGATAAGGCAATAGCCATCTTGTTCAAACCTATAGCAGTC
>DWKW01002721.1:0-10712 GCA_018250115.1 Doberes anticus
TGAATAGGGATACTTAAGATAGATCGCAAATGAGTCCTGCAAGGTGCAATAGATGACCGTGCCCGAGTAAAGCGATTCCGCAGATATGAAGGAGAAGCGGGATTTTTAAGGATATTGAAGAGGAGACAGAGGATTCTAGTAGTAGTAGTAGATTCCTTTTTTCTACAAAAAAAAAAACTACATGTGAGCATGATGTCTCATGTTCCTGTAATTAATTAAATTAGCTTAACTATAGCAATCGGTTTATGAAAATTACACAAGTTTCATGGCTGCTACAATGAGCAAGGCGGTAGCAAAGTTTACAAAGAAAGATTGCTGATTTTGGTTTCCCTTACTGAAACGTGTTTATTATTACTATTGTTATTTACTAGTATGAAAATTAATTATATGTAAATGATGATATATTAATATTTAATTTACTGATGAATTAAAGTTTGAAATGGTGAAACTTCTTTCAAATATCATACCATAACATAATTGACTGAAATAATAAGTTTCTCGCTGTATTAGTTATTCAGTATCTTACCTAAATGTATCAGCAGTCTTCCTTCACTTAAGCTCCAAAAGCTGTCAATAGTTTTGATCTTGTATGGAAGGGAGTCCTTCATGATAATGTCACCATTGCAACACTCGACACAGATGTCTCCAGCATTTATTGTTACTTTGAGATCTTTAGACGACTTGATACCAGGAGGAAGCTTTACACTTACATCTGAAAATAAAATCAATTGTGATATATATGTAATGTTATGATATATTTCCAAATCATGGATAGGCCAGGCCACATTGGTTTAAGGATCAACCAAAGGGAAGAAACATATCTCTACAATGCCAGCAGCAGATCTCCAAAAGCTGATGAATGAAGAATGAACAAAATCCATCTTTGGCTCTTCTGCTAATATCACTCCACATTTAGTCATTATAATCATCATCACCCACAATTGTACCATTGCTGAGCATGGGTCACCTTTTAAAGATCAAAGAGTTTTTATTCAATGTGGTGAACATTGATCAAGTGCAGATTGATAGACTTCACATAAATTTGGTATTTAGGTATAGAATTCTCAGTCATGTAGGTTGCCTAATAATGTTCTGCTCAATGAAAGTGTGTTTTAACAACAATAATGCATGCTTGGCAGTCTGTTGCTGCTCTTTCTAATAACATTTGGTCACTAACCCATATCTCCTAATAATCTATAGTAAACAATGGTGGTAGAGTCTTATGTCGAAGGCTCGCCTGCGGCGGCACCACTGCTGCACCTATTTCTGCCGTGACGCAGCAGTGTGAGAACTGTTGTGTTTCGGTTTGAAGGGTTTGGTTAGGCAGACAACACTGGACAGGAGGCATTCCAACATAGTCCTCAGGAGTAGATACGCATCCACCAGAACCTCCGATGTAGATGTCCATGGGCTGCAGAGACCACTTAACATCAGGCCTGCATGCTCGTTTGCTATTCTGTTTATACATATAAAGAAAAAAAACATACATGGTAGAGAAATGTGCAAATCTGCTACAGTAGTGGAAACTATTTTATTCTAACTATTCAATTATCATCAAAAGGTATGTTTCTCCCCTCAGATATGTGAACGGTTTAGGCTATAGTCGAACAAACAAGGAAAATGTTGGTTTTTCACAGACTTCACATGTCTTTGTAACATAATTGAGAATTCTCAGGCTTGCAGGCTCAAAATAAAGGGACATAAGAGACATCAAGCTAGTTAACTACAAGCATAATAATAACTTGAACCAAATAAACGTGTAGGTCTCACCAACCAAGTTCCATAATAGATTGTGACCAAGTGTAGTTCTCCCTGATGGCTCCATTGTAGGACTCGCTGTTCTTCTGTGTTGGTATCACTGGAGGTTCATAGTCTTCTGGGTTGTCTGGTTTAGCTGAATCAGACTGAACAGTTTCAAAAAGAGACTGATTTTCTAAAGTCAGTGTAATATTCTCTACTTCATTTTTTTCAGCAAAGTCATCTGGCTCTTGTATTTTATCCTCTTCTGCTATTACTTCTACTTCGTGTGCCACTGTTGAGCACATGATGTCATTATTTATGTCTGAGGACTTAGCTGTCCCATTTGGTGCAGTCCAGTTCTTTGGGTCACATCTTCTCAAGACTTTTATGACTAGCTCTTCAGCCACTCCTGGAGGGAAACCCATGTTCTCATATTGTCCTTCAGGCACATAGTAGAAATCAGTGCTGTAACAATGTAATAGTGTTAAATATGGGTTACACAGTTTAGCTTAATTACATGGCTTATCTTGGTAGTAATGCCCTTTACATATGGAATGTATAGGTATGATAGGTATATGAGTTATGTGAAGATAGAGCAAACTCCATCATGCTACTCCAATTGCAATTGAATGGAATAACTACTATTGAACAGGGATGAAGCTGAGCCTAGCAGACACAGTTATATTTCTTGTAATACCATAGATTCTCAGTTGCTATGGTTTAAATGCCTTTTGGCAGTTTAAACGCCAAACGCAGTTTAAACTGAGGAAATGTTGATAATAATGGTACAATATTTATGATGCAGAAGAGAGTTATTAACAAAATTTACAATGTATATTGCCAAGAATATATTAGAAAAAAACATTAATAAATTGATGTACTTACATTTTCATCTTAATAGATTTATGAAAATTTTATGTACTTTTGTAAAAAAAACTTTAAAAAGTTTATGGATCTGAATAAACAACAATTAATTGATTAAAAGCCTTGGGATTGAACTTAATTTACCAGGTTGTTTCTATACAAAAAGTGTTTAAATGTATTTGAATTAGAAGTCTGTAGTGGGGTGATAATAACACGCAATTAGCTGTCTGTCTTGTTTAATATCCAGCTAAAGCCATACTGTAATATCAGTAATGTGTCCTGATATTAAAGAGCACAGTTTTTTTGTCGGCTTTTTCATCCATAAGGCGTCCGACACATTTAAACGACAGCTAATTATCATAACAACCGGACAGACTTAGAAGTACTCCGAAGCAATAAGCGCGCATGAAGTTAAAACGTTAAATATTAACTACTAAATAAATAACAAACCGTCTAGCGAGAAAGTTGAAAATAGTTGAGAGAAAACCAAGTATAGACTTCTCGTTTACTAAAATAGAAGCCAATACTTCGTCGTACTTTTCCACGTCTTGAGAATCCGCCATGATTTCTGGATCATCAATTTTTTCTTACATCCAATAAAATAATTTCTAAATGTACGTAACAAGAAGCTTTATCTGAAAATGAAAATCGATTCAATAAAACAAATAACCATACTCCCTATACAATAATAATCTATGGCCAAGTGTCAACAACTCAACAACTAAGATTTCTTCCCAAATCAGTCTGACGGCCTTGGATTCTGTCCTTTTGGCCTTCAATAACAAAGATACCACTCAGTAGAACAGAGGTTGACGAATTGACGACAAATGTAATAGTATCAAAAAGGTATTAGATTTTGTGGCAGTGATATCTATTAGGATAATCGGTTTCCCTAATTCAATTTTATCTACTATATAGGTATTGACAGATGCTGATTGTTTTAGATTGTTGCCAAAGTTACATTTAAAAAACTACTATCTTATATTAACGAAGTAACAAACAACCGTGCAAGGCCACCTGATGTTAAATAGTCGTAAGTAATAGATTGTTTTAATTTTTTAATCAAAGGAAAACTATAGATCAAATGTGTCGTGACAGTATGAAACAAGACTGTAAACTGTAATCCAACAGATTGCGATATTTCTATTTTGTTTATTATTTTAAAGGTACACTTTTAAAGGTACACTTTAAAATAATAAACATATAAAAAAGGTACACTTTAAAATAATAAATAATAAAAATAATAAACAATATAATAATAATACTTATCATGTGTCTACATATTTTGCGGGGAAATTCAGTGATTAATAAAAAATTTAGTGCCAGCTAAAACCAGTATAACACACACTGGTTTTTGCTCTCCAACAAAAATATGGGACTTCAAGAAATACTTGAGAAACTTTTATAACGTCAGTCATATTATTTTAACACTTTGAGATGTATTTAAGAAACAATAGATAATTTTTTTTGCTACTGACCTCTTTTTACTTTGAAATAGTTAACAGCAAGTTACAGGTACAGAGCTCACATTAATTAATTCTGACTGAATTTTTCCCAACGCTAAATACATTTTGAAGCTGGCACCACAGGACCGGTTTTTTTAATTTGCATTCCCGCCACTTGGAGGAGTTAGATCGCTTTCGAAAGTTTCACATCCGCAAGAGAGCGGCGAGGCAAGGCAACGCAGAGCGAAGTAGGCAAAGAAGTCTCGCGCGCGAACTCGGTACGCTGCAGGCGATGACCGCATTCATATGAGTTTTTTTATTATATTGTGAGAGTGCTGTCGTGTTTCCCCGTCCCGTTAAGTGTTTACGAAAATGCTGTATAGGTGAACTTTAGAACAGTGTTGTGATAGTGATTGTAACTTACTATTTCTGCTATCTTACTGTCTCCTGAAGGTTGTAAAAATGCCTTGCTCAGCGGTAACTTTGTCTATAGCGACCATTACGGCAATAGTCGCTGCTGCTCTAATGGCTATAGCGTTTTCAACAGATAACTGGCTGTACATTGAAGTAAAACGCAGCAGTATACAGGTAACATTTTTTTCAATGATTAATAAATCCAGCAGTTGGAGTTGCTTGTAATAATAATTATGCTTTCGATGGTGGCCTGCTTTGGATTTTACTACTTAATGGATTCATAGAAGTTTCATCGAAATATTAGCAATTTTTGTAAGGGTACTTTTGAAGAGTAACGAAAAAATTATTCAACGTTCGAAGTTTGAAAATAGCGCCAAGTTTAAAAAAGTCACTAAGAGAAGTCACTAGTCGAGAAGAATAGGTTAACGTAAAAAGGTTGTTACATTTTTGACTGCAGTACTTTTGTACATAATATACATAACATTCATTTACAACAATGCGTTCTGAAAGTGTTGGTTCAGAAATATAAACAAAAGTATATTCGGAGTAAAGCACGTTTGTGCCGTGATGTTAAGGAGGTTGTTTTTATTATGCCCATCTAATGACTTCCTTTTAGCGCTTATCGGCGATTGTTGTGCATCGCAACGCACTAACAAACCAGAACGACCTCAAAAACAATGGGTACCTACCTAATCTTAAGATGTTGCAAACATTTCCTGTCATTCAAAAGGATGCACCTTTTACATTGGTCCCAATACTAACCATCTGTGTGTCTAGAAATTTGCTTTAACGTAAAGGGTAATTGCATGAGTGCTGAATACTTTCAAATGTATGTTGAAACATACTCAGATAGTAGACATGTTTTAGCGTACAATGATTTTCTAAAGATAAATTATAATACCAATGTATCAATATAGAAATATGATAATTCTATTCTAATGTATCAATATATTTATATCACGTTGCATTTACTTTTCATTTACGTCCGTTTTACTTTTTATAATTATATATGTTTATAAACTTCGTATCCTGGTAAAAAAATGTTAGAAACACTTGATAAACCTTTATAATTATTTATGATGTAAAAGATCGTTAAAAGTATTCTTTTGAGTCCTTGCCGTTGGCACCGTTAGAACAGACACGGTACGCATAAATATGCACGTATTAATGGCACGAACAAATGTGTGGCTAACTGTACTCTACCGTGAGCGACTCCTGCGCACCCATTCGTGCAGATAAACAACCGACCGCTCTGATAAAGTTACGGCACGGATCCACTCTATACATTATAGAATTAGGTTAACGAATAATTTTTACATGTAGAAGATGAACAATAGGCGTGCGTTCCGTAAGCTGTTAATGATCTCCAACAAATTGACTGACAAAAAAACAAGGCTGTCCAACCAATATTGAAAGTGAGCACAAATTTTGCATTACCCTGCGGGCCATACATCATTCTATTAAATTTTCGAACTTACTACACTCTACATATCTATCTTCTTACTTTAATTTACAGTACGTAAATACTTATCATATAAATATCCAACACTTACACCCTATAAGAAGAGGGCGACGATGGGATGTGAACTTACCTATTTACCGATCGATATGAAACAGTTCGGAGAATCACTTCTAATTAATGAAAACCTTAACAATTAGAGGATGCGATTAGCGACTACCAGCGGACTACTCTTGGCGGGCAAATTCAAATGCGTTGAGGGTCACGTTATGGCCTGCGGGCCTGGGGTTGGACAGCCTTGCGTTAGAAGGTCCTTGCGTTGTATACTACACTCTACTAAAGAAATGTAGAACCTTGTACTATTTTCCCTCTTTCTTTACCGTACTGAATTCCGAAGACTTAGTTTTATCACTGTTATTCGCATTGACTGATCGATGGTCTGCTGTCGTCTGCTATTCGACTTTATTTCCTATCACGTACACGGAAATTTTAGTGACCGGATATTATTGGATTTTTCAAGACAAATATAAAAGTGTTGCAACGCAATAACGATGCCTTTAGTACAACGATTATTCAAGCAGAAGTGTGGGCACTGCTGTGTTCTGATTTTAAGGGTGCAGTTAGACTTAAAGCCCTGGATAGGAGGAATTCTTACTTAATCCTCGGAAGTAGCAACGCATCCACGGACTACCTCAGATAGTCCATAGTGCTCACTTAACATGAGGTGGATTGCATGCTCGATTACTGCTCTTTTAATATAAAAAGATTTCGTTAGTAGCTGGAACACAGCTATGTTATGTCGCCTTCAGACATTAACAAATTACCATCATACCTATTTGTCGGACCCGTGATGAAAATATAGTTATTTCTTATTTCAAAAAACGTTATCATTTTCACTCACGCAACACTCGATGCAATTTTTTTATGTAAGATGAATAAGTCCACAAAATGCGTAATGAGAAAAACGAGTGTATTTCACGCTTAATTTAATTATTATTTGTGCCAAAAGTTTTTGTCCAACCGGTCGCGCTGTCTGATCACAATAGATTTTACTGCAAGACGAATTACGATGCGCTTTTAACTCTTATTGATGTATTGCAAGAAATATCGAAGTTTTATATTACATTACTGTTTGTCGAACACAAAAAGTTACAAAAAAGGTGAGTCCACTGTGAACCCAAAGCCGAATTAGTTTGGTGAACAACGAATTTTCTTAAATATTTGAATCCTTTCTACCTGTGCAAACGATATTCTCTACCTGTCCTTTCCTCCGTTTTGAGAAAAGTTTTTGTGAGACTATTTAGTTTCGAATAATTTTGCTTAAAACTGTTTGACAGGTTTAAGTAAATTTGAATGATATTTTAAAATAACACAAAAAGTGCTTTTTATATGTAAGTCGCCGTAACTGAAAGACGAAAACTATTTTGCTTTAAGTATGTTAAGGAGTAATTGTTAGTTATAATTCGGTTTCATTTATACTATTTGAATAAATAAAATGTAATTATTAAGTAATGTGTACTAAGAAAATGTAGTATAATATAGTTTTAATGATGTACTGCAGCTTTGTAATAAATAAACCTTTCTTTTTTTCTAATTAAATTCAAATAATTAATTTTTGAAACTAAATTCTACAAAGCTTTGTCTATCGAAGCTAAAACCCACTACACAGGCATCGTAGATTTAGCTCATCTTAGTTTGCATTTCGGCTGAGGTGACAGTGGAAAGCTTAAGAGAAATCGATCGTGAAAGCGACGAAATGTGTGAGAACACTATGAACTTGGTGCAGAACTAGTGTTACACAATCCTAAACGTGGGTTCGATATGCAATCGCTTAGCGGAATTACGATGTTATACCATATAGTGAACGCACTCGTAGTATGTAAGTACTCTCTTTCTTCTGACTTATCTTTGTATAGAAATCGTCACAAGAAAAATTGTTTGCTTTTTGTTTATATTGATTGAAAACTGAAATCAATATAGACATCAGTTATTAAAACGGAAGACGCTAAAACATACATACTTAAACTTACACCTTTCTCCCATTGGGGTAGGTAGAGACCAAAGGCCCCCATACGTTCCATACATACTTCTTTCGCTTCTTCAACTGTCATCAATCGTTTCATGTATGCTCTTCAGTTACGGGTACTTCTAACCCTTTAGGACTTTAGCCCTTTACCATTAGCTCGCCTCTAGGACGTTCCAGGCAGACACAACCCACTCTTCCCATGTAAATCTCGAAAGTATTCATAGAAAATTCAGTTTTAAAATGTATTTTTTTTTTAATTCTTTGTCTGCAATCACTGTTTCATAAAGTGTTTCCATTTCCTTATCACGTATTGAAATGTGGAACTAATTTGTCAAATTGGAAAATATAACAGTAATTTTTTTTTTTTATTCACATTCCAAATCTGTCTACACCATCAAAGGACGAAAAGGAAGTGACGAATCGAAAGTCAATTCTTATTCTACCTGACTAACCACCGGATGTGATGTTTATCTTCTAATAAACAACGCATTAAGTCACTGGTGAAAGAGACATTCGAAAAAAGAACATCTTTATAAACAAAGTTCGGTTCACAAGTCGTTCAGTTATGGGATTCGTTACTTGCCACTCAAGTTTCGTCTTTATACTAACGCATTGGAGCGTATTATGCGATGTCATATTATTCCT
Organism: Doberes anticus; assembly: GCA_018250115.1. Taxonomy (NCBI): domain Eukaryota; kingdom Metazoa; phylum Arthropoda; class Insecta; order Lepidoptera; family Hesperiidae; genus Doberes; species Doberes anticus. The sequence continues at coordinate 8,594 of DWKW01002721.1, forward strand.
TCCAAAACCAGTTCCTGGAACCAGTGTGATCAAGGACATTTTGAGAAAACGCGCTTGAATGTTCGAGTTTCCATTTTAAATTAACAGTTACCTGGATGACTTGCGATGGTAGTTAGACTTCTTTTTGAATACATAACTGCATCTGTTTTTACTCAGAAGAAAGATATTTGCTTACAGAACTAAGGTTGTTCCAGATTATGTTAATTGTTTAATTTTGTTTGTGAAAGTAGCATATTTTAACAAAAACTAATATGTAAGTAATACGATATGTTTAACTATTGTACATGTTAAATGCCTATGTTCTGATATGGGACATACATTAATTCAAATCTGCGATCTTATATTGCATATCTACCTACTGCTAATTAGGTACATATTTTTGTTTAATTTAAAAAGACATTTATTTTGCTTAACTGTTCTTAAATACACCAATATGTGTGTGTAGCATGTATTACGTGCTTTCAATGCGGTAAAGAGAATTTAGTAAAATCTCTTGCAAAGCGATGCTTTCTGTCAACATGTCGACAACAATACACGATTATGCCGAGGAAAACCGCTTTCATAGTAAGCAACACCCACTTCTCACGACTTCCGATTAAACCTGTTAATTCTATTCCGCTTTCTTGCTTTGGTTGTGATGTTACATCGAATACAAACTTCAGTTTTGATAAACATTAAGTTTATTCGTTTTGTAATATTTATTAGAATAGAAAGACTTCAGTTAAACCCGCTTAGATAACTTTTGTAAGAGCGAGCATTAATTGTAGTAATTTAAAAATTGGTTTTAATCAGGTGTATATTTCCTGTCTACAAATAACTGATTGAAACATTAATTTTACCCAAGTAGCTAAAGTTTAAATCATCTATAACTTTCTATGAATTTTCATTGTCATCGTTATACTTAATATGAGTGTTATAGACTTGTAATCGGAAGTAAACCAATCTTCGGTTTCGGTAGCCTTGCTGTGGTGCAACATGCAATATTTACTTGCTCATGTGTGCACGGATATTGCGCGGTCAAGCCTCGCTGGTTTGTCTAACAGCAGTTTGAATCCATTTGAGACACTCCGGTTCCGTAAACGTGATAGCTATTAATCTACCGATAATTTAATTCGCTTAACAATGCAAAACTTTTCGATTAAGAAATAGGAAAGTACAGTAATGCAGAAGAAAATAATAAGACTGAAATAAAAATATTACCAATAAAATTTAGGTCACATAAACTTTCATTATCAGATTACTATTAGATTATTAAGGTGTGCTATAGTCAAAATCTACAAGCAAAACTATTTTAGGTTACCAGTATTAATTAATACGAGAAAAAGTAATAAAACAGCCTGTCAATTAATGTTACTGAGATGAATATGCAACTGTAATACAATTTGTTGTCTTGATTCGTGAAAGTATTTGCTGGAAAAGATTGATATGTACATTTATATATGCTCATCGCTTGATGTAATTATCTGTTAGGGTAGATATCAGTGCCTAATGCTGTTAAAAAAGAAACACTTTTATTAAGTTTTACGGTTTAAAAAGTTTTGTTACACCAAATATAGGGTAATATGAAAACTTACCTTCCGATTTGTTTTAAATCGTCAATATTAAAGCGTTGAAAAAATAGATAAATAAAATTATCAAATTATTAGTTTCAGATCTTATTTATTGTGTTTTTATTTAGCGAGAATTATCGAAATTATAAGCGAGAATCGAAATAATTTAGGCAATTTTTTGATCAGTTTATAGCTGCGCTTACTGCCAATATTGATTTTCTAAAATAAATTCACATTTTGTAGCTCAAAGCCGCAAAGGTCTATTTATTTAAATAGTATTTTTACTGTATTTGTTACATTGGATTGCATAAGTGCTTGTTTTTTGTTCAAGCTCATAAAACAAATAGATATTTTAAAGCTTGGAAAGTGTGGCTAATCTACCACAGTCTTGCGATCATCACGATCACAACAAAGTTTTATAGTTTTCCGTACTTTCACTACACTTTGATGAACTTAGTTAAGTAAGAAAATGTGATGTGTAACAATCACTTTATATCTATACTAATATATAAAGCTGAAGAGTTTGTTTGTTTGTTTGTTTGTTTGTTTGAACGCGCTAATCTCAGGAA
>DWKW01002722.1:0-10710 GCA_018250115.1 Doberes anticus
GAGGAGGGTCCCAGCAGAAGGGCGGTGATGGGTTGATGATGATGATGAAGTGGACCGGGAGTATTGCTGCTTTAAATAGACCCGATAGCGGTGCAACCTGGGATGCAGATTTCGCTGGAATTATTTTTTATCTTTTTGGTGTTTGGTTTTAACGTATATCTACGTAACTTTTTTTTTTACAAAACTGTTCTTGGTGAATTTTTATAAACTTTGGGGGGATAATTAAACAATATACTTCTCCCAAATTTATCGATATATTAACATGACTGTAGCAGCTATCGTAATATCAAATTTATTTTAATCTCTATCTATGTAAAGCAATTTTTTTTTAATGCATATTCTCGGCATCACCTTTTCAAAATTTATATATGCGACCTGACGATAGATAGAAAGAATATGCTCACAAAGTGAGATCTACCAAAAAGTATCGAATTCATAACAAATCCCAGCTGCCTAAACAGACCGAGGACATCTCGGTATGCTTTATAAATGCATAAGAAAACTGCATATTTCAGCACTTCTGACAAGGAGATGTAGCGTTTTCGCTGCAGCCGAAAGAAAAGTCCACACACACAGGACAAACTATTCACGTTACGTAAGCATAATGCAATATTTATTGTGTCTGAAAGCTCTATAAAGCGAGCTGCATACAAAGTTTATATAAGCATTTTTTTATTAATACGATATCTTTCCCTTACTTACATGTATTTAAGAAGTAACAAATCAGCCCGCAGGCCATCTGTTAAGTGATCGCTGCAGTCCATGGACATCAACATTGAATTTCAATTACGAGGGTCATACTATTTGGGGTCGTACGCATGACTACTCCTAGTCCAGGTTGGATCGCCTCCTGTGCAGTATAGTTGGCTAACAACACATCAGTGCAAGTATTGCGGCTTTACTGCAGAAATAAGTAGCACCTGTGGTTCCGCAGAAAAGAACCTTCAACATAAGATTCTACTGTCATCAAATTCTTGGTGCCTTATAATGACTTAATTTGAGATCGTACTTAGGTGTTTGCTACTCCTTAGTAATATGTATTCGTTTCTTATTTCAACAAATTAAATAAGAAGCAAACAAGCGTACGAGCCACCCGATGTAAAGAGGACACTGAAGCCCAAGGATCAAACTTATCGCATTAAAAATTTATGGATATCAGCTCAGTAGTTTTTATGTGATTGTATATCGAAAATCCATCACCAAAAAACTTTCGCAATTATACGTTTACTATTTTTTTTTTAATGTTAGCAGAATAGCAAACGACCATGCAGGCCACCTGATGTTAAGTGGTCTCTGCAGCCCATGGACATCCACACCTGTGGTTGTGTGTGGATGCGTCGCTACTTCTGAGTAGCAGTCTTCTGATATTTATGTTTATTGTTTATCTGTGTATATATGAGCTTGTACAACCTTTTCTACTTGTTGTGTTTTACTACTGTATTTCTACCCAAAGGTTGTCTGGAAGAAATCGCTACCTTAGCGACCGCCTTTTGGCCGCCACAATTGTTATTGTTTGTTTACATTTCTTTTATAATATTAGTATAGATGTGGTGTACAATAAAGAATAATAGAATTAGAATTTGAATAGTTTTAGTAGTATCTCTCAAACAATCCTTCCAGAGAAACCGTTTATCCTTTGTCACATATGGTATGACGTTGGTGATACGGATTCAGTGAGCGTTAGGTTTTATAAGTATTTGCTTCGGTCTCTGTCCATCGAAAAATGCAGCAGTGAAATATGAATATAAATCTGAAAATCTGTTTACATTTACTGGCCCGCGCAAACGATACACAGTTCGCAGCAGATCCATTGGCTGAAAAAACATCACTATGAAGTTTTAAAGCATTCATAGATCAGTAGCTGGTATTAAATATAGATATAGAAAATGTGTAATATGATTATTATAAAGAACAGGTAGAAACGTTAGTTCCAGTGGCTATATAAGACGCTACAACATCGTAAAAAGATCGCGTGGTGGGCAAAGTTAAGGGCAGTCAGCGGTGCGTACCATACGCGCCCCAAAAAAAACTAATAACTTCTAGTTGCTCCCAAAAATAGAAGTACTTTGTGTAATGTAACAAAACCAACGTAAACCAAATAAAAACAAAAATAACTCAATTGACTGAACGAAAATTAATTAAACTTTGTTTATGCATGTTTTTCATTTCAAATTGCGTGGCGGGAAACGATCATGCTGCTTTTAATTTTGCACCAAGCCATTGTGATCGCTTTCGATTTGCGAATACATAAAAGAGAGAAAGCACAGTATCTGCTAAAATCGATCCAACGCGTGAATAATACAAATCATACCAAAAATAAATCGCTCTTTTGTTACAAATTGTAGAAGACTTTGAACTCTAGAAATTCTTTAATAACATAGCGCAAGTAATCAAATTTACATTTGATTTCGTTTACAAATGTGAGAGACATTCGTGGTGGTTACCGTTTGCATTTTTACTACGTACTGAAGGTTCTATAAATGTATGTTGGAAACTACCAAGTACTAAGAAATATGATGAAGATTATCTAATATTTTTTCCAACACGATAAAGTGTGTAGGTAAAAATTAGTTAACGCGAAATTTCATTAACAAGTTCTGGCGACCGTAGTATTTCTGCCGCTAAGCTCTGTCTAAAGTACTTAAATTTTCTGGCACTCATATGCGGTTCCCAGTTATACCAACACATTAAACTGAGTTCGCGCAGAATTCTTACTTTGACTATTAAGCCTGACTTTGTAGTTTCAAACTTAATTTAAATTTTGAGGAAACTTTTGAAAAATTTAAGGAAGGTTTCTACCTAGCATACATAGGTTTTTCAATGAGTAACAGTTTGACCTTGCTGTAGTACGTATTAGCTACTACGCAGATAAATGGAAAGATAAAATACTTTTACAATAATAGACGCCGAAATCTGTCATTTGCGATTTTCGGAAATTTACTGATTTGAAGCCGATAGGATTTGCATTAAACGTTTGCGTGGATTATCTCTGTTGTGTTTGTGAATATGTTAACGAAAAAAGGGGTTTATTTTAAACTGGTTTTTATATGCGACTTCGTCAGTGTAGCATAATCCGAGACATACATACTTTTGTTTTATTTTAAACTTATTTAAAACCATTTAATGGTTTGAGCATTAAATGGTTTGACGATTTGGGTCATAGCTCAAAAACAATTACTTTTTGCATTTTTGCCTCACGCAGCAATCGCGCAGAAATCACTGAATCGTTTTTAATCGGATTTGAAGTCAAGGCTAATTTTTGACAGCTTTGAACAAAATTAGTTGACGAGCAAGGAGGATAATTAAAATTGGTTTTTATATTACTCTTCTCCGGGCACGCCGCACACGAAAGTCGAGTTACTTCATATTTCATATTACATTTTACTCAGAAAATATGAAGCTGTTTTCATCTTATACGGAACTTACATATATGACAACTTCACTTTACAAAATATTTTTCCGCGTTGCATTTGATAGAGAGATGTGAGATATTAAACTTAATATTAAAGTAATATTTGGATAGCTTTCGGATAAAGTTACGATTATTGGTCAAATATAAAAATGTAACATCATAATAATATGTTATACATAACACATGTAAATATATCATAATTTTAGTAACTACAGGGCCTTAAATAGCCATTCTTCTATTAAGTCTACCCTCATCTTACCCATTTGGTCTACCCTCATCTTACAGTAATATTATAATAATATTTACCCGAGTATAGACTATTCGTTGGGATGGCCGCAGTTTCCAGCAGAGCGGTGTGACCACAGCGCAAAAGTAACCCTGGTGCGTTCCTTTGGAGCAATGGAAATGATAACGGCACTGGAAATAAAAATGGGTATGATAGTGTGAATGGAAATAAAAATATAAACAATTTTAGTCACATACGCTCCTAATTTGATAACAATTTCAGCCATTTGTACCATTAAAGGTGCTTATGCTACTTAAGCTGCTTTAAGGGCTTGGACGCTTATACTTGCGCTTTAATTATATAATTTTTTGGGCACCTAATGTCTTAATAGTGTCTAAACTAAATCTTTCATTCGAAATATAACCATCCAAATATTACAATTATCAACTTTTAATTTTTCAGAAATACAAAAGATTAAAGGCAGTGCAACACAAATCATATATAATTTTCAATACTTATCAAAATGCTGCAAATACCATATATTCACGTAAGATGATATTCAAATGTAACTTTATACAGAGATTACGAGAAATGAATTGATAACTTTGAGCCAAGCAATCAATCAAGTTCGATCAATCTTTATCTAGCTGTAATAACGCTGGTAATTAATACGATAAAGTTGTAATATATTTCGATGATTCCCTACCTATTAACCGATTCCGAGAAGAAGGGTTATGGACGGATATCTCAATTAATATAAACTTTCAGAATCCAGCCAATTCTCGTCGTCGTCTTCAGGACATAGGTACGGTCGCCTACTTGGGAAGCGATCCGGGCGTCCCATTAAAAATGTAAAGTGATTAAAACACTCAACAACGACGGACGGATTGCTAAACCACCTGAATTTCTAGCAACGTCCTCCCAGTGAAGTGGAGTACGCTCCAAGCCGCAGGTTATGCAGAGCAGCGTACTGCGGTTATTGACGAGTTGTTACCATCCTAGCAATTTATTAATAAAATACCTTGTTTGACGACCCGTATGGCGCCGTTTTCAACTTGCGGTCTGCCGTTCGGAGAGACCTGGGTTCGATTCCTAGCGGGGCGAAAATTTGAATGATGAATTTAGATTTCTGTACCTGGTCTGTGTATTTGTGTTTGGTTCTGTGTGTGTCCATGGCACCCACCACGCCGGTTAAATCCTACTGTGGGGGTTTTGAGTGTGAAACATTATTTAACTTATTTAAAATAATATAATTTTGATGATGGTAATATGTCGAAAGCTCGCCGCCGCACCACCGCCGTATTTCTACCGTTAAGCAGTAGTGTAAGAACCACATACAACCTCAGGCAGAACTTCCGACCTACTTTAAGTTCGATGTGGATGTCCATAGGCTGCAGTGACCACTTAACATCAGATGGCCTGCATTCGCGTTTGCTACACCGTTTAACTTTTTTTTTTTAATGTAGCAAATTCCCAAAGCTTAAAGGTGCATACAAATTCGGTATAATCCATCTTACTTACAATTAACTGAAATAAAAACGTAACGTCGTTTGGCTCTTAACACGCAGCCTAAATAGTTAAAGAGATAGTCGTAGGCAGTCGATAAGTTAGTATGCTTAGCACACCAAACTAACTCGTAAGTTATTCTAGAATAACACGAATTGCCAATTGTTAAATACTTCAGGATAGACTTCGTACTATACGTATATAGTATGAAGATTTTAATTATAAGATGAAGAGTATTGAATGGAAATATCAGTAAAAATCCTGATCGATAATTAATTATCTGTATTAATAATTAGATTCACGTATTTCTAAATTAACAATAAAATTAAATTGGATCGGATAATGACCGTATCAAGTGTGTGTTTTTTATGATAGTTTGTTGTAAGGAGTTTTGTAGAAGTTTTTCTATTTGACCATCATACAGTTGCCTCAACAAACATATATGTATTATTGACTCAGTTTTGCGTATGCGACCTGCATACGAATTAATTCTGCGTAAACTTGAAACGTGACTGTTATTCTTCCAAGAGAGATAGTGAGTCAATAAAATAAGCGAAAATATGTACCAGTGGGTGAATATACGAGTATGATAAATAGTGTGGAAATTGGTGAGTGTTTTCTTGGCCATTCGACAAACTTCATAACATAATTTAATTAAAGTACAAATTACTTCTTGAAATGAAATCGTTCATTACCGATTTTCTTAGTTTGTTTCGATTCAATAAAGTTTTATATATGACCATGGGCTGCAGTGACCACTTAACATCAGGTGGCCTGCCTGTCCGTTTCTTACTCTGTTACAATAAACATAGAAATGAACAAAACACTGCAAGCAATCAAGATTATTCTAGTTTGGAACGCTTCGAAAAACTAAATTGGACTAGTGGCTACGTCCCCGTATATTTAGGACAAGGCTTTTGAAAGCAGTGACTGCCTAGAGAACTCCGCCTCAGGCTCCATTAGATTCGAATTCGATTCCCAGCATCATCATCCCACTATAAAATAAATAAATTAAATAACGTCTCACACTCATAGCCCTCATGGACACACAGAAACAAGCACACAAACACCCAGACCGAGTTCAGAAATCTAAATTCATCATTTAAATTTCTGCCCCGCTGGGAATCGAACCCTCTGAACGGCAGACCGCGGTGACCACGGCGCCATACGGGTCGTAAAAGTAAGCACAGTCCTACTGCAGAGCACGGATCTCCTCTCAGACATGAGAAGGTTTAGGCCATAGTTCACAATAAAATTAAGGCCGAGTGCGAATTTTTGGACTTCATACGCCTTTAAGATCATTATGGAGAATATGCAAGTTTCCTAGCGATGTTTTACTTCATTGTATGTATAAGCCAGTGTAAAAAATTTCTAATAGGAAAGAAAGAAACACATTTTATTCGCAGACAAGCTACGGAAATACAATTTTACAGATAAATAACAATTAAAAGTTATATTCAGAACCAACGTAATAAGTGTATAATTATGAAAAAAATATCTGCATGCCGTGATTCGAACCTAGACTCATCGGAGTGAGAGGTCAAGATTACAAACCACGAGGCTATCACTCCTCACAGTGAATGGGTTTTAAAAAAAAAAGCTTTATTGCTATTACAATGTTGGACAAATTTACTACGTAGTGGTTAAGCATCCCGACACCGCTCCAGTTGGTCGAGGTTCGAACCCCGGCACGCAACTCTATTTCTCGAAGTATTTATTCTAAATTTTAGAAATTATGTGCGTATTATGAATTAATTATCACTCGCTTTAACGGCGAAGGAAAACATCGTGAGGAAACCTACATGCCTGAGAGTTCTTAAAGGCATGCGAAGTCCGCCAATCCGCACTTGGCCAGCGTGGTGGATTATGGCCTAAACTCTCTCATCTCTGAGAGAAGACCCGTGCCCAGCAGTGGGACAATAATGGGTTGATGATGAAACCTAAATTGGTCGTAATTTATTTTGTTGATGTTTTTATTGATGATGAAAACGGATGAAGTTTTGTGTTTATCAACGTATAATGCTAGACTTCACTCGGTGTCTTTACCGATAACAGATATTTGCTTTTACGAAACAGCTCGTAAATTATAAGAACCAGCCGTTGCTGGCTATGCATCTTATTTATCAATCGCTTCCTCTAGAAGACGGCAAACTTTTGGAGGTTTCCCTAAACTTAAACACAGTTCTAGGTAGCAGCCCTAGGGCTGTCCGCGGCGAGGCGGGCGCGGGCGTCCTCCCGCCGGATGAACACCAAATGTGTGATATTTTTAGGTATGTTGATTGCCCTCTTCCTGTTTCCGGCAGCAGCGCTCTGATCTGCCGACCGCTCGCCGCGTACGAAACAGCTAATTAGTGATGAATAATTAATACCGGTACGTTGTTGACATGTAAACGCTTGATAATTCCGATCAGAGTATCTAAGAGCCAATTATCCTAATCTTGTTCGGTAATAAATGTTACGATGCGGTGATTATGTTTTATATTTAAGTGAATTTATTCTTGGCTTGACGCTTTCACTATAAATTAACGATAAATCTGTCATTTTGCTTCTCTTGTTTATCTCTCTATCTTATTGAAGAGGAACTATTTCTTTTCTGTTCCAGACTTCCGTCCGCGATGGTCGCTCCTTATGAGTTAAAAACAAGTAACCATATCAATTGATTTCCCAAGTACACGGACAAGAAAAAGTTCGAAAACTCTAAATAGTCCAACAGGATATCTAATAATCTAACAGTTTTTAAATGAATAAACTCCTGAAGATTGTTTAACACTCAAGCTTTTTTGCCGAAGGTAACGACATGAATTAGTTTACGTATTGTTTTCGACTGTGTACGTAGAATTTCACAAACAAATAAGTAAAAAATTCACATACGTAGTCCACTCGATCGTGGTAGAGAGAAAATATGCAAAACCGCTTAAACTTTCTAACTAGTAAAGAATCTACTGCTAAATAATGTTTTAATGAAAAGGGTTAGTACGATAAATTATATAAAGTTATGTAAAGGATCTTCTTCAAAATGTGTTAGAGCAAGCTCAGTACGCTCGCCTGTGACTGCAGCGAGCAACGGGTCAGCGGCCCCGCGGCTGACGTCACGACGGCTACGTCACATTCACTATATGCACTTTAGATTATTTTTTAGGTTAAACATTGAAAGTATCTGTTTATCGTGATATTGCATCTTAGTGAACATGAGTAAGTTAGAAAAAAAACCGGCATCTACAGACACCAACCGAATACACCAGAATCCACATCGTCGACCCATTATTATCCCACTGCTGGGCACGGGTCTTCTCTCAGAGATAAGAGAGTTTAGGCCATAGACCACCGCGCTGGACAAGTGCGGATTGGCGGACTTCACATGCCTTTGAGAACGTTACCTCACGATGTTTTCCTTCACCGTCAAAGCGAGTGATAATTAATTCATAATACACACATAATTTCGAAAATTTCGAATAGATAATATTTCGAGAAAATAGAGATGCATGCCGGGATTTGAACCTCGACCCACCATAGTAGGGTCGAGATGCTTAACCACTGGGCTATCACCCACTTACTAGGCTATCATCACTCACTTTCAGAATCCACAATAACAACTATTTAGCACCTAGTTATTATTAACAGCTAGACAATATGACAGTGAAACTTACGGATAAAAAGCGTTTCTGTCACAAAAAGAGCAATGGGCGACTTTGGTTGCGGTTGTCGTGACATCTCGGCAGTCGAGGCTCAACAGGAGATCTACGTGCAACGCAGTCAAGCGTTACTGGGGGTAGCAGTAAAAACCGAACGCGCTCGACTATGACTGGCACTCCGGCTCACCACTCAAATTTAACGATAAACGACGAATCTCTGCCGGCAATTTTTCTTAGAAAAGCCGTAAAATAATACAAAACAATGTCCTGTAATATCTTGGGTCCAACTCTATCGTTCGATGTTGACGATATCGATTATATGGCTAGCTTAACTTTGTAAGGTAAGGCTACATTCGCAAAAATGTGTATAGATATTACTTCGGTCATAAACCAAAAACGACAAAGTTTATTGAAGCATTAACATTCTACTATGCAAATGAATGGTATTCCGAAGATTCATTCAATCGTGGCCGTTCACAGGCAATAATTATTATTACAGCCGATTCGTAGAAGCGAGACAATCAACAATAAAAAACGAGCACGCGCAAAGGTACTTCCAACGACCTCCTATCGAAGCGGACAGCTCCTTAATAATAATGATTGAGGCGATCTGTTTTGTGAGACCCTTTCGGCTAGCTCAAGGATGCTCGTGGACTCGCATTCAGATAGCGCGATCGCGGTCCCTGTATGGTCCAGGTTACATCACATCTTGTTTATTAAGGCGCGATGGATTTGAAATATGAAATCGGTTATCGTCGTTAATTATCGATTCATTGTAAGTGCGCCGCCATCTTGGATGTAAGTGCGCGGCCGTGTTCCCGCGCGCGGCTTCCGGCGTGCGCGTGTCACCGCATGCTAATGTTCGCGCATGCGCCGTGTCCTGTCCGCCTCATGTGCGTTTCACTTCGTCGTAAGCGTCACCGTCACCAGCCGACAGGCACCGTGTCACATGTTGCTGAAAACAAAGAAAAAATCTACAGTCTGAATAGGTACTTAGGAATTATTCGTTATAGAGCGGTATTAGATAGCTGCCTATAAAACATAAAACATAAACTGCGCATGCGCATATGATGACAAGTAAAAGGAGAAGGCAGGATGATAATATGTGTGGTAGATCGAAGATCCATGAACGATGTGTGCAACAGACCAAGTTTTAGGTGATTTTGACATTACCCAAAAAGTTGTCGATGCTCATATTGTCTCTGCAAAATGTAGCTTTACAACGACAACCAGTATATTTTTCAATTAATATTTTATTAACACTTATAAGAAATCTCCTAATTAAGTAAATAAGAATAATGTTGAGATAATTTTAAGATGGCCAAAGATCACATCCGGCTCGAAGGACCAAATGTATTAATGACACTGAAAACCTTCCCTTCCCCTTCCATTCCCATTCCCTTGTCACATTATATATGATCTATCATTTCTGTTGTCTGTCTGACAATCTTAATATATAACCTTATTTTATCTAAGTACATGATGACTATTAAAGTGAATAAAAAACTTTTGATTTTGTACTCGTTTATGTATTTTTCTCGATTCTATTAATACGTTAATACATAAAAACAATATTAATCCTCAGAAGTGGCAACGCATCCATGTACAGCCTCAGGCAGAACTTCAGCCAATTTTGAGATTGGTTGTGGATATCCAAGTGCTGCAGTGACTACTTAGCATTAGGTGGCCTGTAAAGAATCGTTTGCAACTCCTTTAATGCGTTTAAAAAACATAACATCAGGCAGTCTATCTCTCAAATACTACATCGATAATTTTTCAAAGAAAAAGTGAGTGATAGTGAAGTGTAGATGGAGTGAGCCTAGTGATTAAGCATCAGGACTCCGCTATAGTGGGACGTGGTTCAAATACCGACACACACCTCGAAATATTTTTCGAAATATCAATTTTAAATTTTCGAAATTATATGAATTAAT
>DWKW01002723.1:0-10710 GCA_018250115.1 Doberes anticus
CTGCAGTGACCACTTAACATCAGGTGGCCTGCATGCTCGTTTGCTATTCTTTTAAGATAAAAAAAAAAAAAAAAAATGTATAGTAAAAACTTCATGAAAACTAATTTGTGGTATTTCATTGACAGTTACTAGTAAGTTTACTACGTAAACATTTAGTTGGATATATATATATATATATATAATGAAACAACTTTTTCAATATTCGAGTATGACCATTCGATGCGGATTTTTTCGTAGCTAGTTCTAGGCTACTTACTTTTTGGATTCCGTTGTTCCTTTGTCAATTTTCTCGATTTCATTTTGTGTACCTTTTGTCCCGCTAAAAAAAAACAAAAGACGCTCATTCTGTTGGTTTTAATACATAGGAATAGGTTCGTTAAAAATACTGGAAACAGCGCCATCTATGACAAAATGTTTGAAAATGTGACCTGTCCGAGCTCGGAGTAGGTGATTCGTAAACCAACCAGAGAATGAAATATCATTATTACACAGTTCCAATAGGTGGCGTTATTCAACCATTTCTTACTTGCGTTTCACTGGCTTGACCACCAGATTCTATTCTTACAATAAAGAGGGTGCTATGATACATAAAATTCAAAAGTAGTCCATGGACTGATTTAATTATTATAAACAAAGTTTCATTTCTATTTCAAGAATGTTTTTATATACTTTTTATGTAGAAGTTCGCAAGGGAGCGGAAAATTCCAACCGTTTAATAAAAGTGGATCTTAATAAAAATACGGACCGCCGACTGACAAGAAATGTGTTCTTTATCAATTGAATGTTTATTGTTAAAATCATAAATTATTTTTAAACAAATTTAAGAAAACTAATGTTCTCAAACGAATAATGTGTCACATCGTAATGTATAGGATATTATTGGTTTCTGTTGACAAAAAAAAAATATATAAATGAAACAGTAAAATTTAACATAATTACTTTCTTTATAATGAATATCAGACTTAAGTTTGTGATGAATTTTGGATTATCTAAAGTTTCTTTAAAAATGTTTACACTACTACAGTAAGACGCGAGACGTCAAATATTACATACTTACATATTAATGCATGTGGATTTTATAATTTTGTTAGGTTAGGCTGAAAGGTAAGTATTTTTCTCTATTTTACTGTTATATTATGATGATATGTAAGTAGCATATGAAAAATCAATTCACCGATCAAACACATTGACCTCAGGTTAGCCGCACAGCCCATTGGACTACTTATGACGGAATTCCGTATTCAGGTCGCGATCTCCAGCCGGACGCTGTTTCTCTCTCCAATCCCTTTGCCCCTCCCCCACTAACTATAAGCCTGTTTGAGCCCTGCCGGTACCCCATAAAAAACACGATAAAGTTACAGGTTCTTGGCCAGTATCCAACAGCAAAATGACATTCGAGAAAAAAAGTATACCACGTTGTATCCACATGTCAGGGCAATCTTCCGATCACTTTACAAGTTTTGCGACTTCAAACATACGGTAGTAAATTTTAGTTACTACCGTATGTTATTTAGTTAGGTTCATGTATTTAATAATATTAATAATAGAACTTAATATGTTATCAAACCCTTTATCGTCTATTAGGAGAAATCAACATTTCTTTTTTATATGCAGATAGTCATTTCAGACCCAGCAATGTAAAAAAAAAGAAACCTTTCTACTACTACAGTGCCACCTATGCGTTGTTGCTTGTGACATAAAAATAAGTTTCTGTCATTGGAGGGCAACGTAACTGATAACGTAGTTCATAGAATTAACAACAGATGGCATGTTTTATAATGCTTGTTAATGCGTACCTATAGCTTTTCTAATTCATTATTCAGTACTTTCTTCAACGCTTACAAAAGTTTAGAATTTTAATGAAAACGCGAATTAGCAGGTGTTGTGTGTGTGGTGTGTTATCTAGGCATTTCAAATAATGCTTTGTTTAACGATAAACCTTTATTTCTTTCGCGTAACTCCGATGTTAAATCTGAGTGTGCCATTTTTGCATTCGATATGTGACATAGAGAACAATTTCTTTTGCTGCTACATACGTTCAATGTCTTCAAGTATGATAAGCGCCACCTTGTATCGAATAGCAAAAACAAACCTAAGAGTTACAATTACGACAGAGGGCGCTGTATCAATGTGCCGCCGCAATATCAATATACGGCGGAATATCTAGTCATTACTAGATGGCGTTGCCATCACTTAAAAGTACGACGCGGAATAGACTGTTTGTGTAAAACAAATTTTATGTTATCACTTTTGAAAGATCACTTTCTTGTCTGTCGTTTGTACGTAAATATTATATTATCAAACCAATAAAAAGGATATTTGTGATATCCGTTTGGGGCTTCGAAATGAACTTAAATTAACTAGAGCTTACATGCAGAACCAGGTCTAAAAAATAAATAATTGTTGCATCTTCTAAATAAGAACGCAAGAAGTTGACGTTGTTAAAAACCGTTATTTAATTTGCTTTCAACCAAAAATACCTAAGGATTGATGACCTTATTTTGAAAGAAGGAAAGCAAAACGATGTCAATGGCAACGCATGTACACCGGTTAAATTCAAAGTCTACATTACGTTGAGGTAACAGCGAATGCTTCTTATTTCAATTTTGATTATAATGGGTCACCGTTTGCGAATAATAAAAGTGTTCGCTTGATCTTTTAGATGTATGCCTTCGACATTTATTTTCATCTTTATCTAACTGGTAAAGGTATACCAGGGATACCAGTGAAACACATATTCATGCTAATAAATCCTTACTTCCATCGCATTATGCGGAACGTGTTAGCCATTTACTCCTACCGTCCTAACAATTTTTTTCTAGCGTGCTTAAAGAAGTATAATTTCAAAAACAAAGCTAGTCCACTTGTTTAAGCCTTATGCTTACTACGAGCGAAAGCCTCTTACTTTGACGTTTGTTCAGTAAATGCTCAGTCTAATCAAATCAAGGTAAAGGCAAATAGTAGGTATTTTATGTTAATAGAATAGCAAACGAGCACCACCACCTGATGTTAAGTGGTCACTGCAGCCCATGGACATCCACTACTAACCTCAACGAGGACGAGAGTCCTATCTGAGGTCGTATGTGGATGCGTAGCTACTCATGAGGACTAAGTTGGAATTGCCTCTTGTCCGGTGGTTTCCTAACAACACCCTTCAATCCGAAACACAGCAGTCCTTGCTGCTGCACCCTGCTGCTTTACGGCAGAAATTGGTGCAGCGGTGGTGCCGCCGCAGGCGAGCCTTCGACATGAGACTCTACCATAGTTATTCAATTACCGCAAAAAGAAGCGACATTCACCTCAGCTGCTAGTTTTGTCTCCGCAAATTAAATGTCAGCACTTAGTAGACGATTTACTTTGGAGTCTTATTGGAGTCTTATTTCTTTGCGCATGAGTTCAATTGGCGATCTTTTCAAAACCTTATTAGTTAATGCTGATGACGGTAGATTTGTATGTCGTAGGTTCGCTTGCGCTGGCACGACCTTTACCCAATGCTGCTTGACGGCTAATTCTAAACTAGCACCAGACTTTGTGAAAGATTAATTTATTTCATATTTGTATAATTAATTAAATAATCTAAATTTCAGTTTTAATATCATCGAGTAAGACAGTAAAAACGCTAAATGTTTGCAAAATCACCAAGAGACATGTGAAAAATAATCATAATACGGTTCACATTAAACGAAAGTAACAATTTTATAAAATATCGTCATAATGCAAAATAACATTATACGAGCAACTTTGTTTAATTAACGAGTTTGCAATGCAATCATTTCCAAGCGCTATTTGTGTTTGCATTTCACGGAAGCTGCAAAACAGTTTACTTTGAGTATTGACTTTATAATTAAATAAATTAAACGCAACTAAATGTTTCATTGACTTTAGTTACTTGTATTAATTAGATAGGTACCTACTTGTCCAGGTGTGTAAACATTAAATAAATAAAACATGCGACGTGTAACGACTACTTTTAACATAATATTAAGTAGATGAAGTGTTGCATTTTTAGGAATGGCAGTTCTAAGCAATTGCTAATTTGATAACTGATGATTATCATTATACATTTACTAACAACGATGGTGGTCGAGTCTTATGCTGAAGGCTCGCCTGCGGGGGAAATATCGATACGCCTGTTTCTCCCGTAAAGCAGCAGCGTGAGAACTGCTGGTTTTCGGCTTACAGGATGTCGTTAGACAGAATATAAAGTTGAAGTGCCAACTTAGTCCTCAATGTGCGACCTCAAATAGGACTTCGTGCCTACTGTGTATTCAGTTCTTGATGTCCATGGGCTATGCAATGGACACAACTGTGCTTGGGAAATGCTTCAACGTAATAAGGACTTCCTATTTAAAAAAAAAAATGAATAGCAAACGAGCATGTAGGTCACCTGAGGTTAAGTGGTCCCTGTAGTTCATGGACAACCATCCAACCATCCAACCTCCAACCTCAAATAGAACGGAAATCCTATCTGAGGTTGTATATGTATGCGTTGCTAATCCGGAGGACTAAGTTGGAATGCCTCCCGTCCAGTGTCTTCTGCCCAACTACACTCTTCAAAGTGAAACACAACAGTTCTCACACAGTTGCTTTACGGCAGAAATAGGTGCAGCGGTGGTGCCGCCGCAGACGAGCCTTCGACATATCCTATGTCCATCACCAGCATCTAAATTACAAAATATTTTTATCATGTATATAAATGATTAAAATAGTTTTATTTATATGCAAAATAGTACCCAATTCAAATAACGTAGGTAATACCACACGCATAGGTATTTTCATCACCCACGCACAGTTGTATGTATAACGAATTTTTATTTTATAACGTTCATTTTATCGAAACAGATTGCGAGAGAGAATTATTACGAGTATCCACCTAACTAATCTGTTATAGGTAGCTATCCCTCGTCTGATAAATAAAATCTGCAATTGGAAAAAATAAAACCGAGCGAAATTCATGTTTCATACGGCTTAAATGAGCTTTGGGGGTATTGATATTTCTGTGGATTTCATTTTTTAAATCCTATCACCATTTAACATTTTTCCTGTTTTTGTTTTACGTGGAACTTATGCAACTTATGTTGATATGTACACATACAATACATTTTAGTTCGGAAAGATTAGCATGCAGGCGACCTGATGTTAAATGGTCACTACAGCCCTTGGACGTCCGCATCCAACTTCAAATATGTGATGTGATGATGGTAGAGTCTTATGTCGAAGGCTCGCCTGCAGGGGCACCACCGCTATACCTATTTCTGTAAAGCAACAGTATGAGAACTGCTCTGTTTCGGATTGAAGGGTGCAGTTAGGCAGAGGACACTGGACGGGAGGCATCCAGGATTAGCAATCTTCGACACAAGACTGTACCACCATCAAAATGGTTACCTGTCTATGAATAAATATAAACGGGATAAAGGATAGGTAGTGCATCTTAAAGGTATACACTAATAATGCAACCCATAGACGAGTACGTACACACTACGTAGGTACGTTCAAACGATGTACTTTTGCAATTATGAAAGTACGCATGTGCGCTCTTGTATGTCTGTTATGTACGTATTTGCTCATTACTGTCCCACTGCTGGGCACTAGCCTCCTCAGAGATGAGATTTATACTACAGTCTTCCGCGCTGGCCATAATATGTTCCCTTCAAATGCCTTTAAGAACATTTTAGAGAACTTTCGAGAGTGCAGGTTTCGTCACGATGTTTTCCCTCACCGCGATGAAGTGATAAAAATTAATTATAAATACGCACATTACTTCCAAACATTATAGGTGCATGCTGAGATTCGAACCCAGCCGGGAGGCAGATTTTATACCACTATCTTGGTAAATAATGGAATGTTGTATATCTACGTAATTTATCTTATGACTGCAATATAATAGAAATGCCCATTGTAGGTACACATACACTGCCAGCTTGCCAATGCGTAGACAGACTTCGCATACCGAGTTTTTTTAGGTAATTTATAATTTATAAGCCCTGTGTCGTGGGTGCCCTGAACACACACGAAAACAAGCACACATGAGTGTATGTAAAGAAGACCAGATACAGAAATCTAAATTCATCATTCAAATTTCTGCCCCGCTGGGAATTGAACCAAGGACCCTCCGAACGGCAGACCGCACGTTTACCACGGCGTCATACGGGTCGTCAAAAACGATAAAATTATATTTTTATAATTAGTATTAATAGTTTCGAAAAACAAGTATGTATGAGTTTCGGCCACTTTGCTATTGTGTTTGTCGTGGTATTATGTTAAAAAATACTTTAAGAACAAGAGTAACCTTGTTGAATGGTTTTGAATCAAAAACTGAAGTGAAAAGTTTTGTGTTATATTTTTCATATTGAAAAAAAAAATATTGTTCATACAAGGCGACTTTACGGCTGTAAATAAAATCGAAATAATTGCGGCTACTGAGCTGTATAATGAATAATGAATGGAATTATAAATAGCAGACAATCTCGTACGTTCTCTCGCAGCGTACTTGGCTTTTTGTTTGCCTGTGTACGGTGTGACAAAAATATGTGATAAAAATAAAAATTTGCAAAAAGAATTGGTTACAATTTGTATTTCAACTGTTATTACAAGTACTTATAATTCGGTTCGGCATCGATTGTATGAAGGCCGAGATTGAGCAAGGCGCCATTTCATGACTATACCAACACCATTTATGCTTGATATTTAATCTGTGAGAAATACTGTGGGGAATAATGTCATCGCTCAGTTATATAACTCTCGCTCTAATCTAACTCGATAGTGCACCAACTCGTGGGAATAAACTTTATCGAGTCGAGCTCAGAGCTCACATCATTCCCATGAGTATATTGCACGAAATTAAACTTTACATCATCAGTCGTGACGCCCTTCAGTTGTGAGTCTAAACTTAATTCGGTTAAGGATTAGTCTCTAGTCTTAGTCAAGTATCATGTCGACTCATGTCTTGGGGCCCTTCAGTTGTAAGTCTAAACTGCAAATCAGTTGTAAACTTAGTCCGGTTAAGGATTAAAGTCTCCCTATCATGTCAAGTCAAGGCGCGCTTCAGTTGGGAGTCAAAACTGTAGATCCTTTGTAAATTTAGTTCAGTTAAGGATTGAAGTCCCCCTTTCATCATGACTATCAAGTAAATTGAAATACTTTTGTTGTGTGATAATGAGCTGTGATAACGCAGTATGTGCATACACTTTGTATGAAAAACATAAACTATGACGTGTTATTAATTTTATTGATTTGATGAAGAAACAGATAGATCTAACTTTTAAAGAACTAACTTCGGTTGTTTATTTGATCAGCAAAATTCATGTTGTCGCGGTTTTACCATAGTAACTGATTGGTTAACTGAATGTTTAAGCGTGTAGTTATTAGTAGTAGTTACTTAAGGGTAGTCATAGTAATGGACGACATAATTGTTTTGATCAAAAATATAATTCGAAATATTTATTTTACCTCATATACTTAGTGAAAATGTTGAGTAATGTTCATCGATTGGTCGACCGAGAGAAAATAGGTTGCGAGAAAAAACTCTCAGCACTCTTTACTGGTCAGATTACAAGTTCGTAGTCTTTGGTAAGTATTTGATTGATGTACTGACTTCTACAGAACCAGGTGATGTCGATAAAACGGCCACTGCGACGTCCCCACCATTGTACCTATTTCTGCTGTAAAGCGACAGTGTGAGCGCTTTTGATGACACATGATGATGATCAACCCGTTATTGTCCCACTGCTGGGCACGGGTTTTCTCCCAGATAGAAGTGCATGGTTAGGCAATATACATTGAAAACTAAGCATTCCACTTCGTCCCCAAAAGTAGCAGCTCGTCCTCGTTATTAATTTTTCAATATGACGATCTTATAAGCAGCAGGTCTATTGCACTTGACGTTAAGTTTCACTTTAGCTTGTTTTGATTTTTGATGGTGGTAGAGTCTTACATCGAAGGCTCACCTGCGTCTGCACTACTGCTGCGCCTATCTCTGCCGTAAAGCAGCAGTGTGAGAACTGCTGTGTTTCGGTTTGAATGGTGTAATTAGGCAGAAGACACTGAACAGGAAGCATTCCAACTTAGTTTTCAGGAGTAGCAACGCATCCAACCTCAGATAGGACTTCCGTCCTAGTTGAGGATTGATGTGGATATTCATGGACTGCAGTGACCATTTAACATAAGATGGCCTGCATGCCCGTTTGATAGTCTATTAACTTAAAAAAAGTTCAGTTACTTAGGCATAACGTATCGCCACATCTTTGGCCATCATTGGCCACAATTATAAAGTATACATTAACGGAATAGATTCAATCTTGTCTGAGGCCATAGCTATTTCTGAGGATTAAGTTTGAATATCCATTAAATAACGATAGCCAATTCATGTGTGTGTCAACATTATACATATTGAAATTTATGAAACCTGACGGTGGTAGAGTGTTATGTTGAAGGCTCGTTTGCGACAGTACCACCGCAGCTTCTATTTCTACCGTACAATAGCATTTTTCGCACTGCTGTGTTTCGATTTGAAGGATGTGGTTAGGCAGAATATACAGGACAGTAGAAATTCCGACTTAAACCTCAGGAGAAGCAGCGCTTCCATGTATAACATTAAATAAGACTTCGGTCCTATTTGAGGTTGAATGCGGATGTCCATGAGCTGTTGTCACCACTAACCATTAGGTGGCGTGCAGGATCGTTTGCTACTCGTATACAATACTTTTTATAAAATGCGTGTTTCAGGACTTGAAGGGAAAGTAGGAAAAATGGTTGATTAATAAAAGACTAGTCACATGTACATTTTTTTTTATTTTGATCACAGAACTAAATTTCGTACAACATCAGTTGAGCAACATCATCATCACACCAATACAATCGTAGAATTATAAATATAACATTTGTAGCCGACATACACAAGGCAGATGTAATATCAGGGAACTTTTACCATTGGTTTTAAGAAGGCCGTTGTAGGTACAGACGGAAAGATTTTAGACTATTCTGTTAAATGTACTTACTACATAAGTATTTATTTAGTAATCTACAGCCTATTGTATTAAATAACTGCAGCCTATTACTAGAGGCTGTGGTGGTCACGCGTTTTTATGTAGATACTTGGTTGCCATAGTGACATTCGACATAAATGTTTCATTTTACCCGCTCTAAAATCTTTATAATCGAAATCTGCGAATTATGTATAACGGCTACAAGAAATTCAGGTTATTAAACTTTATAATAAAATTTAAACAATTCAATAGATTTACACATATACGACAAACATTCACAAAAGTTTTATCTTAATAGAAATTAGGACATAGAAATACTAAGTCAGTCTCAAATTAAAATACAGCGTAGCGTATAGAGTTTTGGGTTGAAACTCCGTTGGCCCTGGTGGGACATTTTATTTTGAAATTGCAACTGTTATAACCATTTTTCTTGGAACCAACGATGCTCGAACCAATTATTATTGCTAAATAATTGATAATATTAGAAAAGGGTGTACGGAAACGATAGTGTCTTAGGAAGTGTAGCACTGCAAAGAGCACATAAACATTTAGCACCGATTGTAATATCAGTTAACATAATTCATAAGGGGATCTGTGATAGAGAGTGTACAAAATTTCCCGGCCGGCTCGACCTTATATATATCTCTTCAATTATGCCGGTCGCCTTTTTAAGGCTCCAAGTTGCCGTGCTAAAATTTAATCATATTAACGCCGCGCCGGAACTATTCCGGCACGTATGATACCTGTCATAATTTCGTAACCGCGTAACCGGCGCCGGGAACCGATAATAGAAACTTATGAAAAAAATATTACAGTGCAACGTACAACATTACAAAAATTGTTATTGAAAAGACGTACACATAGAAGAACATGGGCCACATTTGAAAATCTGTCAGAGGTGTTAAGGAAATAAGACGAATATTTTTGCAGGTAATATGTTAGGGGTGAGCCACGTGATTTGTATAGATTGACAATAGTTAAGAGTAATGATAGCTTTATTATCATCCAAGCCGTTTTTTTTATAAATAAGTTCTATGGTATCTAATGAAACTATATGAGTTACTTCATGAATTTAAATGACGTATTACCGCCAGATTATACGCAATGACGCAAACATTATGTGGATAAATTGAATATCGCGCGCCGATCCTCATAGAGTTCAAAATATCGCCTACGTTAGGGATAGTCTAAGTATTATTCGCTGATCAATAGACAATTATGATGATCGTCTGATATTGGGACGTTATAATAAAAAAAAATAAGTTCTCTCTCACTTTCATTCATTCACCGATGTCAAGCTTTAAGAAATTAAAAAATTCACGAAATCTAAGAAATTAAGATACCTTTTTAAGATTGAGTATCTACTAAGTAATTCATTAAAAGGTCTTACATAAGATTTCGGACGATATCCTCAAACTAGGTAAAGCGTGATAAATGCTTAATATCATTTAAAATCGACAAGTATTAAGACCCACTTGTAAATTTCTACGCAACTCAAATCCTTCGCCTATTGGGTATCCACACTCCGAAAAGCCGTTTCCAAATATCGCATTCGAAAAAACCATTTAATGTCCATATCGATAGAAAAACATTTTTTTTCCTTCATTATGTCGAATAGCTCACATTGAGATATATAAAAAACTCTTATCCTATTACAGATATTTTGTTATATGGTTCGCTGTCGATTTGTCAATTCCCACATCTTGTGTATATATAAATAGAATGT
>DWKW01002724.1:0-10709 GCA_018250115.1 Doberes anticus
CACTCGCCGACTCACCCACCAGCAAGCTCAGGTGAGACGCGCTACATACACGTTAGCGGATAAAATGTGACGCGGCATAAGAGCTCACGCGCTACACACACATTGTGACGCGGCAGAAGAGCGCTTGCCTGCACCTGATGCGCGTACGGTGGTGCTGGGTGTTTTTCTTATAGTAACAGAATAGCAAACGAGCATGTAGGCCACCTGATGTTAAGTGGTCACTGCAACCTATGGACATCCACATCTTGTATGTGGATGTGTGACTCCCGAGGACTAAGTTTGAATGCCTCCTGTCCAGTGTCTTCTGTCTAACTACACCCTTCAAACCGAAACAGCAGCTCTCACACAAGGTAGCAACTTTACGGCAGAAATAGGTGCTACAGTGTTGCCGCAGCAGGCGAGCCTTCGACAGAAGACACTATCACCATCAAATTTATTAATAATATAAAGAAGTAACAAACTAACATATAGTCTTAGGACCAATTAATACTAGGTTAGTCTAGGATTATTTGGTCCGTCCAACCATAGACAGGACTGTATTTCTATCTAAGATTGTACCTCTATATCTTACAACTCCTGAAGACTAAGACATAATGCGTCCTGTCTTAGTGCAATCTGTCTAACTAGTATTTGGCACTTTGTTTACTCTCTTTACTTAATATATTTTAATATAATTGTTTGTAAATTATAAAATTATATTATATAAATTTATTTATATTTTACAGAATTCTCAATTTATGCGGATCATCAGTGTCTCTGGAACCTGTGAAGAAAGTCTTACTAAAGTGCCCACATATAGAATCTATAAATCTCAGCTCGTGTCGAGCCCTTCCAAGAGGTATGAAACGTCTTTATACAGGTAAAGAACTAAAAGATCTTAAAGATAGCCTAGATCCACAGAAGGCAAAATCCAAAGAAAACACGCAAGATGAACAGAAAAAATCTTCAAAGACAGAGGCTGAAAAGAAATCAAATATTGAAAAGGAGTCCCCAAAGAATAAAGTATCTGAGTCCTCTAGTACCAAAGCAGACATGAAGTCACCAGTTAAAACTTCCCATGTTTTCCAAGAACCGAAGAGCATTTCCGAATCGATAACAAATGTATCTGAGAAGCAAACATCGACTGGATCGGAAACAAAGACATCGCCATGCAGTAAAAGGCCTGATTTTTCAAAAGACATCATTGAGCAACTTACGTCTATTTCTGAAATTAGGCAATTTAAAGGAGCATCTACTCCAAACTTGTCAAGTCCTCTCGCACAATCTAAACCCGATTCCTCCTCGACGCCTCGATCGGAATCCATGAAAACCGATCTAGGCAGTCCTCATTTTAGCCCCGTCCAAAAACCAGATAGTCAAGTACCCAATAGCCCCGATGTACAGTTAGAATCAATGAAAAGCAATAATTGTTGGAATTTAGGACAATTTAAACGGACACCGACGCACAAATCAGAAGCCAGTCCACTAAACAGATTAGATAGTCAAAATAGAATAAAGCACGGCAAAGTTATCGAACAGTGCAGTCCGACTACTTCGTTGGAAAATAAACCTAGTCCCGAGACGATAGGCATAAAACCAGACAAAAAAAATCCGAACAGCTGGAATTACGGAAGCTACAGCCCGATGCCTAGACAGGAAAACCAGTTCTCCTCCCAGAGAAGTCCTTACTCCGCACAACCGAGTCCGGCGCAGCCGAGTCCGTACTCCACGCAGCCGAGCCCCTACTCGACTCAACCTAGTCCCTACTCGTCTCAACCTAGCCCTTACTCCGCGCAGCCCAGTCCGGACACCAGCCAAATCGTGAAGACCGACCTGCAGAAATCCGGCGCCTGGAACACCGGCAACTTCAGTCCGATGCCGAAGCACCACGCCCCATTCTCACCCCATCCTTCCACGCACACCAGTCCCGACCCAGGGCTGGGAGTGAAGGGCGACGTCATGAGGAGCAACCCTAACAAAACGCCCGGCCAGTACAGTCCGATGTCAAGGCAGGATCGGCTGCACCACAGCCCCTACTCGCCGAGACCGAGCGTGGAGAACTCGTACAACAACAAGAAGAGCCCAGGCGTAGCGCACAGCCCGCTGATGCGACCCGACTGCCAGCTGGCCAGCCCCGACGCCGGGCTGTCGGCGCGCGCGCACATGTCACGCCCCCAGGACGTTTACGGACGCGCGGTCACTAAAATTCCTGAAGTCGTTCAGAACGTCCCGACTCCCGAAATTCCCAGCTCGTGGGGATTTAATACGTTGAGTTCTGCGCCGACCTCCAGCATCGATTCTCTCGTTTGGGACGGGCCGGCGTTCAACCCGGAGCCGCAGATATCGCAGCGCATCGATAGCGTCCCTCAAATGCTGAACACTCCACCGCCGCAACCCTGGAATGACCTGTCTCCGTTCGACAGTAACGTTCGAAGAACGAATAATGACATGACCGATCCCTGGACTCTGGGACAGTTCCGCGTGGAGCCGCCTCATCAGGGGCATAATAATTTTGTGGAGCAGAGTGTCGGTTACGACTCGTTGAGTCATATCGGGCATCAGGCTCACGTGTTGCAGAGCTACTTGGACGACAGTTTCACGGAAACGTCCCGTGTGGACTGACGAGCGCACGGGGTTTCGTTTGCGTAGCTCTACTCGAATGAATAAGTCAGTGTTACGGAAAGCGTATCGAGTAAATTCTCCATAATTACGGGGTGATATGTTAATATACTTGAACAATTATTTGTTAGAGATTGTACATAAGATTATCTAAATAGACATAAGAGTAACAAAGCTAGAAATGCATTCAAATTATTTTGCTGCTCATGGTTTATGAGATATATGAGAAACGTATATTAAGAACTAGGAAACATTTCAGTCAAGTTAGAGATATTGTTTTATACTCATGCATTAGATCTTAATAATTCTTTGTTAATGAATGTTTACCATCTTTCCACGACTAGGACGAAATGTGAAAATATTCTGACCTAACTAAAATTATCATTTTATTCAAATGGCACTAGAAATTTAAAATATAGAATCAATATAAAATAAAATATGGAATCATTTTTCTAGCCTCGATTTTGATAAATAATAAAACATTCCTTTTTAATAGTAGTTTAGTCTCAGAAAAAATACTTGGCACATTGCAATTCAGTACGTGAAAACACAATTTGCATTGATAGAAGCTTTTAATTACATTGTTTTTCCATTGTTAAATTTTTAATAAGAATAGTATATTATAAAATGGTAAGGGACTCCTCAGTGAAGAAGCAGCTATTACAACACACATAAGACCTACTTTTTACGTATAGGTATAATAAATTGCATAATTAACTTCACGCCTATGTAAGTATTTACCTAAAACATTTCTGCTGGTTCCTTCAATATTTCAAAATAATGTAGCAAAGAACTGAATTTGGTAGAAGCACCATTAACCGTAGTTGCACAATTCTCGCGCAGATGTTTCTTAGCTGTTATTTTCATTGGTTCTTCCAATCGATCCTTACAGTGTGCCAAAATGCCATAATTTTATTCTATCTATTGCGTTTATGTCCTATACAAGTCGAGTCCTTTATTTACAATGTTTACATTTTTACAATATCTTTTGTGGACAACTCATCACAAGTTGTCGATTTGCTTATATTGGAGCTCGCGGCAAGGATTTTACAATAAGCCACCGAATCGATGAATAAATTCGATTTTAAATAGTGTGAATTACATGATGATTAATCATGTAATTTCGTTGTTGTAAAGAGAAAAACGATTACTAAACGTTAATAATTGAAGTTGTATTGTTCATTGAACAAAACGCAATAAATGGTGATGTAAAAATGTGTTCCGTCAGCAGAAAATTGTCTGCAGTTATGTATTTTATTATTATAGCAAAAAATTAAAGCAAAAGTATGTATACTTTCGTTGCAATGATAGTTGTGAAATATTGCCCATTGTACATTTTATATGGGCTACAATTTTATTACAGTTAGAGATGCATTGAATAGATTTGTTGTATATAAAATTTTACGGAATATTTGTAAAATATTTTATAACAAGAAATCGTTACGAATATGAAGTACATTTTAATGCTACGTTGTGTCATAAGAATCATAATTAAATGAAGTTGAAGCTGTTTTAGCTTTTGTGTGATAATTATAATTTCAGCATTTTTTTTCTATTTTTTTGTATCAACATTTTATATTCGTTTATACAACTGTGAAATAATTTGCTATCTTCGGAATTTCGTTTATTTCAATCTTGTTTGTATGGGTAAAGATTATAAGCAATCATTTCCATTAACAACAGATCTATTCAGCTCTGTTCAAATTGTCACTAAATTATTTCTTGTAAGTAAAATACTATCCGATGTCCACGTCTTCGTCCTCGTGGATTTAGAATAATTAATACGATATGGTTCAAAATTTCTGAAAAAAGCTCAGCTTATTTATATAAGTGCTACCCTTACTTCTTATACACAAATATTTCTTTAGAGATGCAGATCATAACTGTAAAAACTAAATTCGTTTAGTAGATCAAGAGATTCGCACGTTTATACAGCAAGGCAGACGCTTGCCGAGGACTTCCTTTAATACTATGTATATAGATATTTATGTAAAAAAAATAGTAAACTTGTATATGTTAAGCAATTCAACCACAACTCGTGGCTGTTAAAAATATTCTACTTTTCAATAGTAACCGAATCAGATTATATCGACTTATTTGATGCAAATACTTACATTATCTCATAATTGGGTCTAATCAAAATGTACCAAACTTGTTAGTGGAAATGAGTTTGCTTTATTTGTATTTTATGTTTCATGCCAATCTTAAATCAAAATGAAATGCTAAGTACAAAGTGCTTTGTAAAAAATATATAAAAATGTATTACATTAGTACTTCGAGTTGTATTTAAAGAAACCCGTGAATACACCAAATATTGTTTCCAATACCTACGTTAGCCTTATTGATTGCCTATCTTTAACTGAAGAAGATATTTTATAGTTTTATTAACTTATTACAAAATGAAAATTATAACTACACATAGAATGTATAGAATATAATGATAGGTAAATATTAATGTTAAATAATCGTGTACTATAGTTATGTATAAAATAAAGTTGACTAATATTTGTAAGTTCTGTTATGTAGAGATTTTTGTTTGTAATATTGTTACACTACTGCGTGGACTTCTTACAAGTGGTCCAATTTTTATAATCTAACCAATAAAATATCGATGTGGTTGTATATTTACATTTCTTAAAATGTAATCTATTTATTAAACTTCTTTCGTTGAAAATAGTGTCCCATCTGAATGAGTTTCGAAGTCCCACAGTCGGAACTAATTTATCAGGAAGCGTTTATAGTGTAAATGTTTAATTTTTTGCGTAAGGGCTCAAAAATACTACAATTAATAATACTATTTCTGATCCCAGATATCTTATTCAATGTTGTACTTTAGATCAACATCTTGTGAAAACTAGATATTTTTTGTTCTTGGAAAATATAAGCAAACAATCTATATGATGAGGTTTGCAAATAAAGTAAATTTGTCTTGTTTTCTAAATTATTTACTTTTATTTATGAGGTCGAAAACCTTTCATATTTTAAATCAAAATACTTCGTAGTGTGGTCAAATTACTTTATTAAGACAACAAGCAAATACCAGTACAAACGATACCATATAAAATATTCTAACATATTTTACTACAAACAAGACAACAACAAGCTTTAAAACATCGCACATGTAAACACAGTGTTTTCATAGTTACATAATTGAGATTATTTTTTTACATTCTTACACGGAAATTTAGTTTGTTACAATATAAACTAATTTTTTTATTTACTTGTTAAATTAGCATATTCTTTCAAATTAATGCACAGTGGTGTAACAATTATATAACTAAATTCGAGGAAAATCTGAAGATTCTAATCCAATAATCATTTCTAAAGTGATCCAGCAATGCTCGCCTGTGTACATACAATATACTACAGTACAATGACTACCAATATGGCGCAGTTGTCATTGTACCAATCTGCTTTTCGGATTAGAGTCCCAGCGGGTCAGAAATTTAGATAAATTTAAATTTCTGTACCTCGTCGGTGTATTGATTCTGTGTCCATGACACCTAAGATGCAGGGAATCCTAGTGTGGCTATGAGCGTGAAGCGCTATGTTAATAACAAAAGGCGCATTTGAGGTAAGTAATATAATAGTACCTACATATTTAACGCAATTGCTACTACCTTATTTAAATTTTGGGCATGTTCTGAATTATTAATTATAAGCTGTACTTGTAGGTTGTATTTACAGTGCTTATTTTACTAACTGTTCAGCCGAGTTATAAAGAAATAAGCGGAGAACATTATCTTTGTAATTTAATCAAACGTGAAAATTAATCAAACGCATGCATAGCGGATAAACAGACGACAAATTCGATAAGTAAAGGACATGCAATAATTAGATGTTAAAAAAGAACAGGTGTATGCCTTCATCATTAACCCATTATTGTCCCACTGGCTATTATTATTATTGGCTAGCATAGTGGTCCATGGTCCACATGGCCTAAAACTCTCATCTCTGAGAGAAGACCCGTGCCCAGCAGTGGGACATTATGGATTGATGATGATGACAATCAATGTCAAATTTCTTTAATTTCAAACATTTATAGATTGAAGTCGCAAGGGCTCCTGTACAAAATTAGAAATCGGAGTTACTGGGTAACCCAGTACTGTTATGGCTTCAGCGACGGGAAAAATGTTCATAACGTGTACCTACTAAGCCCATTTCTAAACATTGAAGATTTTGTTGAAATACCAACTAATACAGAATATTTATGATTGATTTGATTTTTGAATCCAAAACAATAAAACACTGTATGATCACCAACCAAAGAAGTTAACAAAGTTATGAATGGATTTTAAATAATTTAATGACAATTTAGTTTAATAGCATACAGTGGCTATATAGAAGACTACTGCGGCGGCATCAACGCTGCTCCTATTTCTGGCGTAAAGCAGCAGTACCTAATCGCATGGTTGTGCAAGGTGTGATTAATCAGGCTAGCCTAGACAGGAGGCAATACAACTTAGTCCTTAAGATTAAGATCACTTGAACATCTTGATATCTGTATACTGCAGTCATGTGCTCGGGAGACCATTCAGAACGGTTAGGGTACGTAGGGAACTTGCATGTAGCGAAGTTTGGTATGTTATAAATGTTGTGCAATATGTATGACGAAAGATACATTGAAATATTCGAAGCAACTAAATATGTTTTGTTTCTTTTTAAGTATTCTTAAAAAAGTAATTATGCATTTGTTTCTTGAATAAAAACAGTAAAATTACTTCATCAATAACCGGCAGTGACACATGTAGAATAATAATACCTAAACATAAATTTTCATAAATAGGTACGCGTGTGCTTACTGACTAGAGGCTCGAACAATCCAATACGTTTCGATAATAACGATATTAAGAATAGATTTCATATATGGAATGTTAAATTTAAATCTATACCTACAGTAAAATATTTGAAGAAGTTATCTTCACATACTAAACTTCACATGTTAATGTAACAAGTGTTATATACTATCATACTCCTCGTAATAGAAATCTGCAGCTACTGACGGCGCCAACAAATCCTGTTGCTTACTGGTAGTATCTTTTTCAGTCTTTGATTTCTTATGCTTATGTTTCTTCTCTTTGCGCTCGGACTTTTCGCTGAAGTCGACTTTTTCCTTTGATTTCTTCTTCTTGTGTTTCTTTTCCACCTTTTAAAAAAACATAAATAATTCATTAAGTAAATATTTTCTTATAGCCTCATCCTCAGCGAACTTCGGCATCCAACAGCAGTGGTCCATTAAAATATTTATTTAAGATGAAGAATTTTCAGTATAAAATAAAACCTATACAAACAATTTATGTAAAAATAAATATTACATGTATATTAGTTATTTCTTACCTTTTGATCTGGTTCTTTATTAATATCTGGATCTTCACCTCCTGTAATTGTAATTTCATACTAGTGAACATATTTCCATAAAATTTTAGATGAAAATAAGCATACTTAACAGACACTTAAAAGGGTAATATTCATTTAAATGTTTGACTACAAATTCTTACTCAGGAATCATCAACAAAAAAACATTTGGTATAATAATAACCTTCTGGTGATCTCCTTATACTCGAATCCCCAGCCCAAAGTGGAAATTCATTGTGCAATGACAATTCCATCTGCTCTCCCGAAATTAGTGTATTATTTGAACTTGTGCTATCCTGAATATATGTTTTATTTATAAATAAATCTCTTAAATGGTCCTCGTTATCAAGTTTAGATATATATTCTGTATTCGAATTCGCTTCTAGAGACCTTGCCGGTGAGGTGCATTCAAAATCTAGATCATCTTGATCCACTGTTACTTTTGGATTTGTGATATTATCCTCTTCACTGAAAAATAAAAAATATTTGTAAGTGTGCTAAAATAACCAGACTTCGTTAACAAATACATTAAAACATACCTATCAGCTTCGTAGCTAATTTCTTGGTTTGTATGTGCAATGGGAGCCAGGTCTTCCAAAAAGCTGCTGTCTAGAGTACCCGCATAGAACTCTTCCAATGCCCCAGATGAAGTAGACACATTTATGCCACTTGATGCACTCACATCACTGCAATATTAGATGCTGAAGTATTTTATTCCATAAAAAAGAGGCAAAGTAGAATACAAATTACACATGAATAGAATAAGGCAGAATATATGAGGTTTCAGTAAATTATAGGTACTGTGTAGTGACAAGTTCTATGTACTACTTAATAAAATAAAGTACTTTCTAAGCTAGTAATGCCACATTACATGCCTCTGGTGGAGGCAAAAAGATTTTTCAATTTGATGTAACTCGCTCTGTGAATCGTGTACTTGAAACGCACCGCAAGCCTTCTCATTTAATGACAGTCGCGACACAATATCAATGAGACAATGGGTAACCACACGAATCGCTCGGCCGAATCGCGCAGAGAAATAAATTGCTTGCATGAGTCAACCGTCTGCGAGGCATGGCGGCGGATTCCGCGCTTCGCTTGTACAGATCAGTGTTAGCTCATATCATTATACATTAGTAGCAAATAAAGATGAAGCCGAGAGAAAGAGCTCCTAGCACTCAACCTTAAAATCAGAGTAAAGCATTGCCTAAGACGCCTTAAAATAGAAAAAGTAGGTAAATCCAAAAGACAATAATTCATTTGAATGTAGTCCATCAGTTAATGCCTTTTCGGTTGACGTAGTAGACTTGACATAGAAAATAGTATTTGTAGCTTTAAGTACTGTACTACCTACCTGTCTTGTTGTCTCAATGGTGTCACATCCATACTAATAGTAGGCTTCGATTTCATCAACTCTGGACTAACATAATGAATTTGCTTTTGTATGTTCTCAGATATAGCGGGTTGTTGTACTCCTGTCGGATTTATCGACTGTGCCAACTTAAAAAAATAAATCCTTTGAGAAAATATCTTGGTAAAACCTTCATGTAAAATTATTAAACATAAATACATCAAAACATTAACAAAACACTTAAGAAAAAGAAGGTCAGTCGAATCATAAAAAATGTTCTACTGAGATGCTCAGAACAAACACTTGACATTGGCGCCTGCCCCTATGCTTTAGTATTTGAGATTGATTTTTTAAACCCACATTTCCTCTGCACTGAATGGGGCTGCATATTAAACCAAGGACTAAGTTGGTACGATTCATGTACCAATCAAGTAATCCAATAATTTTTATTTTCCTTTTAAATATGCGACGTCTTCATTATCAGCAACCCGTTATTAGCCTCCACTGGTCACATGGCTTCTCCCTGAGATGAGAATTTAAAGACTCACAAGGGGGTTAATACTGGGCGGCACTATGGGTTTGCCAGCGCCGAGCACGATGCTTGGGGAACGCTCGGCCGCGCGCGGCGGCTCGGCGCTCTGCCGCCGCTTGTTCGCCAGCCGGTCCACGAACAGGTTGTAGTGGGACTCCTCAGAGTTCTACCAACAAAATTCCCTGTATTTTTATATAGAAACAGTGACATGTAACATCAACATCAATGTTGCTTATGAATCTAATTTTGCCATATGTATCTACTATTAGATACAAAGTTTGCATTTATGGAGTAATTATATATAATCACAAATTTATCAGAAAATTAGGCTTTAATATTTGTAGATATTTCAGCTCTATTGTACCAGATATGCTTACTTGAAATTCATCCAGATCTTTTTCAGTCTCCTCCATGTCTTTTTGATTTCTTTGTAATTGTTCCAATAAGCTAGTCTTCTGAAGTCTCAGGAATGGTACACTGAGAAATTTGTGCAACAATCTCAATCCAAATCCATTCCTCATTGATGACTCTGCATAGCGTATGGGCGCAGTTCTGAAAACAAATGAGTTGCTGATGACTAAATATGAAGTAAAAAAAAATTATGTTTTGTATGCACTGATTATCATTCTCATTTTTTCACTTTTTAGAATAGTCAGGTTTTAATTGTCCCATTGACCCTAATATATCATAATTTGAGCCTTAGTTTCATTTTCTTAAGATCATTTTTTTACAGGTTGCTATGTGTAATATAGTTGATCTGCAATTGAGTTATAAAATGCAATAATATGCAGTAAAATTGAGTACCTGGTAAGTTTAGCATGGTGCATTGCTTGGTCTATGTGATGGGGATGAACTTGGCGATGGTGTTGCATATCA
>DWKW01002725.1:0-10709 GCA_018250115.1 Doberes anticus
TTACTAATTTATTATCTCTTGCTTTGACAGTGAATACTGCAAATCACCAATGCATATACACGGCCAGCATGGTGAACTATGGTCTAAATCCTCTCATCTC
Organism: Doberes anticus; assembly: GCA_018250115.1. Classification (NCBI taxonomy): domain Eukaryota; kingdom Metazoa; phylum Arthropoda; class Insecta; order Lepidoptera; family Hesperiidae; genus Doberes; species Doberes anticus. Next base: position 101 of record DWKW01002725.1, read on the forward strand.
TGATAGGAGACTTGTGCTAATCAGGAGAGCAATAGGTTGATAATGAAGTTATTTTACACTTACCAGGTGTAGCAAAAAGAGCCTTGGATTCCTCTCGAGATCCCATAATAGATGTGTATGTAGCTATGATGTATGCCACAAATGAAAAACTTTCTGTGGGTTCAACATCTTTTGGTTCATCTTTATGTATGTATTCCGGGTTGTATATTGTTTCTAGTGGAGGAACTTCAGTTGTTGAAGGCCAAATATCTGCCAATGTTGAATAAATGTTTGATAGGATACCTTCATCATTAGTATCTTGACTAGGTGGGGTTTCAGTGGTGCTATATACATCATCATCAGAAGATTCTGTTGAAGTGGAAAAAGAAGGCTCTGTTGTGGATTCACTTTCAGAATGTTTATACACAGAGGATTCTGTTGATTCCTCATAAGCTTGTGCTGTTGAGCTCTCCTGTTCTTCTGGTGGTAATGTTGATATAGGCATGAATTCAGAATTGGTTGAAGATTCTTCTGCTGATTTAACACTGTCAGGTAGTGTTGTTGATATGCTTATTTCTCCTTGTGAGTTTGTATATCCTTCACTAGTATCTATTGCAGCTGTTTCTAAAATATTTACTGGGGTTGTCTCAGTAGTTGGGAATTGGCTAGCTTCCCCATAAGCTGGTATTGTTTGTGCATTGTTAAGAGCCTCAGCATCAATAGTATTAGAAACAGTCTGAGTGTCAATAAATGGAGAAGGAATAGTATCAAGTAATTGTGGAGCTGCCTTTGGATCATCTGTAATGGATATGCCATTTAAATTCGGCAAATTATGATTGTCTATATAATTTACATTATCCACTACATTATTCTCAAGTTTAATTGGAACAGATTGTTCAGGCACTTGTGGCGTTAATGTGTTTTCATTATTAGGTAAAGGAGCTACGTACAATTCTTGACTAGGCATGTTTGGTTCACTTGGGATTTCAGGAAGTGGTTGCATACTATTTTCCACATTATTAATCAAATTAGAAGGGTTTGAAATGTTTAGTTCATTGAAGTCTGTTGTTTCAGGGTTATTAACACCTTGTTGCAAATTATTTACTTCCTTAGGAATTTCTACAATATTTTCAGATAATACAAAATGTTCACTACTACTGGACGTACTTGGCTGAGGTAAAGGTAGAGATTCAGTACTTTCAGATAGAAGCTCTTGATTATTTTGTACAACATTTGTTAGCTGTTCATTTGAGCTACTATTATCAATATTTTCTACAGGGTTTTCTGTTGTGGTACTTGCCAATGGAAATATATCAGTCTCTATAGTTGGAGTTATATTGTCTTCTTGACTTGTACTTGAAATTTCCTTAAAACTACTTGCTTCTGGTTCATCATTGGTTTGATTCAGTGAAATTTCATCATGATTGCTTACATCATTAGGAACATCATGGAAAGCATTGTCATTTATATTTTGAATAGAGTCTTGTCCCACAAAGGGAGTGAATGCTTGAACTGGTTCAGTTGTAGGGGCTACAGTGGGGCTGTGGGGCGGTGGTGGAGATGAAGCTTCTGTAGTAAATATTGTGGTTCCTTCAAAAATTTCGTGAGCCTGTTGCACCTTATCTGGTTGAACTATTTGCTTGCTATTCACTTCAACAAGCACAATGATCTCTGGATTCTTTTCGAATACCTTATATTCTGTCAGAAATTTTGAATTTACGAACCCAGCTTGTCCATTTATATCAGCGTACCATAAGTCTGGGTTAGTACCAGCTGATTTCTTATAAATGACCGCGTCTGCATTTCCGCGAAATGAAATTAAGTCCTCATCACCACTGTAGTAGTTGATTTGAGTTTTAGCTTTAGATATTGGTGCTAAAAACAAACAGGCATTTTTGAATTATGTTATCATAAATTCAAGACAGATTGAAGTGTTTCTGAGGTAACTCACCGTTACATTCTTGGTTAACACAATACACTTTATCAGGCAATCTGCACTGATAGACTGAAATGGATAAACAAATTAATATAATTTTAAACACAATCATTTTTCATTATAATAAAGGTACAAATAACATTTAATTCATAAAAATTCTCAAGACGTTAGGCCACATCATCTGTCAAGTCGTTCGCTCGGTCGCTCTGTTTGACGCAGCTGCAAACTGAAACATTGACGTCTAGTGGGTTTATATTTTAAAATACAAATTTGTATAATATTTTATTATTACTTCTCGGTATAATTAATAACATGACTCATTCACTTAAAAAATTGAGAAACTACTATAAGTAAATGAGTTTTACTGACAGCTTTGTACAGACATGTGCAATTTATTTTAGATTGTTACTGCACATTTCAAAGTGAAATGGAACGTTAAATTTGAATGTTCCGTTTTAAGCTGTCATAAAAGTGAAGCATTCTTTTTTATAATTTTAAATTGTTAGTACTAAATTAGTAGTAGTGTAATCTTTTTGTGTAAGCAATCTTTTTTATAATTTTAAATTGTTAGTACTAAATTAGTAGTAGTGTAATCTTTTTGTGTAAGAAATCTTTTTTATAATTTTAAATTATTAGTACTAAAGTAGAAGTAGTGAATTATTTATTTATTTTATTGTTTGTATATTTTTTATATTCAATATTAAAATACATTTCATATTATTTTTATTTCGCAATTACCGTACATTCATGATCTATGTTTTGAACCAAGAAGTGTCAAAACGAAACGTGTGAATAAGATTTTTAAAAATCTCAAAAAAATGTCGTTAAATTCTCATGTTTCACTAATAGATTTATCAAAACAATTTTTATTCGAGATCGGTATGTATTGATACATTTATTTTTATTTTCTTTAGATGGTACCTAGGTGTGACTTCGGTGGGTGTAGGTAGATCCTCAACGCTTACTGCTTAACTGAGTCGGTTCTGGAGGTAGTTGCGTGGTACAAGAAGGATAACGTTAGATATTCAAAGCTCGACTGACGATGACTATATTCCTTCTTCATAGAGTCGTCTCAGTTTAACGGTAAGCCTTTTAAGGCATAGGTACGCAGTACGGAGGAGACTGCGCTCGAACATTATTGGGCTGATTGGTGATAATTGGTATTGAGATAAGGTGTATAATTATACGCTAAGTTCATATTACGGTAAAATCATTGTTTAAATGAAAATCGTTTAGTTCGCTCGTTAGTCAACTAACAGGCCTTGAACATTATCTCTGACTGGTGTAGGGAAAACCAAATATCAGTCAACGCATACAACACTATTATAGTACCCTTTACGATACACTATAAATCTATGCACTGTAGTCAAATATTTGGGAGTAACAATCGACAAAAGACTTTACAGTAGACTAGCAAAGTATACGAAACGACGAGTAAAACCATACTAAGAAAAAAGGCAAAGTTGCATTACTTCGTTTTTGAAAAAAAGCCAACCAGCAGTCCACAATCGATAAATTAAGTGCAATACAATACTAGAGCAAATATTTACCAGATTTTGTAGCATGAGCTACCCTCCAGGGTAATGGATCACTGATGGATCAAAAATAGATCCTGACGTAGAATGTGGAGTATAAAGACCCAAGAGGACTGAAAGCGGCGTACGTGGCAGCGCGCTCTATTGCACTGCACAAACGAAGCATTTAGCTGAGCAAGAACGGGCTAGACGCAGATGAAGCCAAAAACCTAGCAGTCAACAAAAGCTTAGCTTTTCTCAAAGCAATAGAGGCAGCGAGATCTAACCTTGCTGTTACGACAAACGACCTATTATAGTTGACGTACCTCGAGCCCCTGGGATCAAGCCTCAAATAATGAAATAAAATAATCAGTCAGGAAAACGCGATCAAGATTAGGATCGCTATGTCGCGTTTAATTTAAATTAAAACATTACCAACCTACTAGATAGTTAGATACCTACGTATTATCATTGTGAAATAAATATGCCGATTTGATTTTTTATTAAAAAAGCAAACGAGCATGCAAGTCAACTTAGGTTATGCGTGGTAATTATGCGTGGTAAACTTAGGGTACGCATGTAACCTATGGACATCCAAATCAAACTAGTTGGGGAATTACGACGGAAGTCCTATGGGGATTAAGTTGAAATGCCTCTTCTCCAGTATCTTGTGTCTAACTATACCCTTCAAACCGAAACACAGCAGTGCTCACACTGCTGTTTAACGGCAGAAATAGGGGTGGTCCCGTGGCAGGCGAGCCTTTGATATAAGACTCAACTAATATCTAAATAATCTAGATCTAACGATATTGAATACGTGAGACAGATAGAGCTATAAATAAATATAAAGCCCGATGTCCTTTTCTCCAGTATCAGATAACAGTAAAATAAAATATTGCTAATTTAAATATTTATATTTAGATGATCAGGTGAAGAGTGAAATATGTTTTAGTGAAACATTAGTTATCAGCTGTTGCCATCACAGCGGAGATATTGCTGAAGAGTCCGCAGAATCTGAATGGTCTTGTACAGAAAGTGCTGAGAGCGAGAATTCTGAAAAACCAAAAGATAACACGCATGTTGAGATAAAAGCCAACGTCCAAGAAGACATTCCTACGCCTATTACTGTAGAAGAAGAAAATGATTTTCATTTCTTTTTCTTTCCCGATTGCAGTAAACTTAACCGACCTGAAAGTTCTACTGGTAGTGTTATTTTAGTGAATGGCATTCCTCAAATCAACCCTGCAGCCAAACTTCACAATGTTTGTGATTGTAAGAAAGACAAACAGGGAAAATGTGATTGTTTTTCTAAGTTGCCATGTCATTGTGGTGCCAAAACTGTACAGGAATGTAAATGCCTACAGGTAGAGAATATTTGTATATGCCACGAGGACAATCCACGTCCCTACTGCATTTGTAAACCACGTAATGTATGTATGTGTCTTCCCGACTGTAAACCACGGCCTGTATGTACTTGTGCTCTAGTAAATAAGCCATGCGTATGCCACCCAGGAAAATTTCCATGTCCTATATGTACGTGCGAATGTAAACCTAAAATTATCGAAGATATTAAAAGTGAGGAAATTTGTGAGGATGGCGTCAATGTAGAGGATAAAATTGAAGTTCGTTCGCCATGCACTTGTCAGGAACCTGAACCAAAACAGATTTGCACTTGTCTTAAGGGCGAAGAATGTACATGTAGGCAAGACGCTTGTATATGTGGTGTACAAAGAACGTGCACTTGCGAAAATACATATGGCATAAAACCCATTTGTGAAGAAGATGATTCTAAATTAATTTGCAGCTGCCCTAGAGAAAAAGAATGTACATGTTTTGAAAAGACTCCTATCGATTGTCAGTGTTTTCCACAAAAAACTCGATGCGCTTGTGGTGATCCTGAAAATTGCAAATGTTTCAAAGTATGTGAATGTGAAGCTCCATGCCTTTGTGAAACAGACTCGCAAAAGGAAGAACACGTGTGTACATGTTTAGATAAAAAAGTGCAGCCACTAAATGAAATAACATGTACGTGTCCTCGCAAACAAAAATACCAAAAACTTAAAAAAGTTCGGGCTGGGAAACATGGCTATCGATGGTGCCGTGATGTTGATCCTCGGCATACGTATTTTGATTTTGCGTATGAAAGACATGACAAAATATCTTATAAACACCAAGAGGCTGAGAAAATAAAAATTTTAGGACTACACGAGGAGACAGAAAAAGTTGAGTCGTGTCCAGTTCACACTGTAAAAGCTCCTGAGTATCGTAAAAAAGTTCGCAGACCATCTATAGACTGTTGCAGTGCAGTTGGAGGTATTATTTTAATTTAATCAGATTTGTTATTGCAGCTAAATCAAACATGATTAGTTTATCCATTATATTAACGACAAATAAATTTTTTACCGGATGAATAGATTTTGTTGATTTTAAAAATTGTTAATAGAAATATCGTGATCGTTACTCAGGTATAAGTATCAGTGTAGAAACTCTTGGCGAAGATAAAACTAAGTTCCTCGTTCAAGTTGTGTCTCATTCTGCCAAGGAAGGGGCTAAAACTGGTTCTAAGCTTGTGAGCATTTTAGATTCCCATCTTCATACTTTAGAAGAAAACAGGACTGAGTAAGTTATTTATATCATAGACGTACTACTATTTAGAAAAGCCCATATTTGTACCTATTATGTAAAAAATACATTGATTATTTTAAATATAAAATAGGATTTAGGTATTTAGTGATCTTAAAATAGTCAAGTGTAGAACGATTACTATGGATGCTTAGAATATGTAAGTGAAAGGTCCTTGCTTAGATCGCTGTAAATCTCTATACCCATTTTTGCAGACACATTTCAAAGAAGAATATAACTAAGGAGCAACGGAGTTACATGACAATCTGTGAAAACGGCTATTACAATAAAGTCACCCGTATTTGTGGGGAGCGTCATTTCGTAAAACGATTTTACCATTCTTTTGAAGCCTCTCATAACTTTTTACTGGAAGGTGCAAACGTTGTCCTTCTGCGTTATTTTGCGTTACGACGTTATAGGGGTAATGTTAAGACTGACACTGTTCTCATGGATGGCACGATCTGTGAAAGTATTTACGTAAGTAAAAAACCATTAATTTCGTCTGTTGTTTCATTAAACAATTGTGAAGTTTAAATTGAAAGAGTAAACGTGTATGGTCTTTTTTTCAATATTTTAGTTAATTTGGTTTAGTTAGTCAGTCCGTCTTATGTTAAGAAGTCGGTTCAGGCTTTGGACAATTACAACCGACTAGAAAAATGAGTCGTATTCTTTGTATCTGAAGGATATAATCCTATTTATGTCAACCACGAGTTCGTTGTCTCCCGCTAAGAATTAAGTTTCATCTCCTAGGTATGTTTAATAAATAAAGTACCTACTTAAGCAGTTTCGTCAACTATCAAAACCAGTATCTTTTATGAAACCGTCCAATGGAACTCACAGGACTCGTAATTAAAATTTCATTAAAACAGTACAATACTACATCCAAGATGATTAATTCACGCAAAAACTTTTAATTACCAGTGCCTTTTATTCGTGTCGCATTTGCAGGTTTGTCTTGGCGTCAGCCAGGCTATTGTCAATGGAAAACCGATGTTCGTTGTAAAAGTTGAGCGGCATATTGTAGAGCCTTCCGGATTCATTCATCAAACAATGACGGTCCTCACTCTTAGAGGTATATATTCGTAGTGCTTACTGTACTCGTGTATTTTAATTAAAAGCTGTAAAAGCGTTCGCTGCCTTTACTTTCATTAGTGACTTTTATCCTTTAATTCGGTATAATTAACGTTTTATAGTCTAATTTGAAATTGCATCACTTCATAAAACTGTCATTTTCTAAAACGCTTTAGAGCTATAGGAAATAAAATAATATAGAGATTACTAATCGATCCCCGATAGCACGGTAAATCTGGTAAAACTGTACGGTAAAAAGATATACAAACGGATTAAGTCCCTTGAGTTAGTGATATAACAGTCAACGTGGTTAATGATATTGAAAAAAATTACTAATAGAACACAAAACAATGTGTTTGATCCTCAATGTGTAAAAATTATGAAGTGTTTTGTCAGACGACGCATTCTTCAATAATATGATTTAGTCGCATGTTAAACTACGCTAAATTACTCATTTGTGTCTTAAAGCGTTGGTAGTAAATAGTGTTTTTCAATATTTGTCGGATCGTTTGAGAATCGTACAATCATATACGCTAATCTCTTTAAAAATGTTCTCAGTTGTCATTATACATATATCGTTTATTATATTGCGAGTTTAACACCTTTTGATAATGGTAGAGTCTCATGTCGAAGGCTGGCCTGCAAGGCTATCAGTTGGCCTGCATATTCCAAGTGACTTTCTACCCTCTTATAATAAAACAAAAGCTAAATTTGATTTTGTAGGATATATGGTTAGCCATGAATGGGTGGACAACAGTTACATCTTTCATTTGAATCCCCTACTTCGGGTTATTCCTGAAAAAGATGAGATAGAACAACATGAACCATTGCGTGAGACATGGCGCAACGATCTACAACTCATGTCAGACTACTTGGACTTTAAGGTATTCATATCTCTGATAAAGCATACACAATTGATATTTACGCACTAGTTGTGGGGTAATAATTAATGAAGTCGACAAAAAGACAATGAGAACAGTCCGATATCTGTTGTTTTACTTATCCTAAACTGAAATTTAATATTATCATTAGGCTTAGAGCAGTTTCAGTTATTCAAGTGGAGAATGTGACAGTGTGTTTTTATTTACAACTCTGTCAAATTAGATAAAGACGACATTTAATTCATTATCTATTAAATATTCAAATAGTAAAACTGTATTATCAGTAGGTAAATGCACAAGTATGTACGAGTAGCTCTGGTTTACGCCGAGCCTTGCGCTTGAAGTTTCCAGAAGTTTGTGATGATAAATAGATAATTCGACAATTTTTAGTCGGAATTCATTTATTTTCGTTTTTTTTGTAGAGTACCCGATCATCAGAAGGCGCGAGATATATAAGCGAGAACGGAGAATTAACTGCCATTATCCGCGACTATCTTCAGACCCTACTTCTGTTACGTCCAAACGACGCCCTTCACTTCACCAGGCATTACTTTGGGTCAGCGCTATCAGCATTAGATTTGCCACACGACGATTACTTTGATCCTTGCATGAAACAAGTGAGATACTTTTTCTTTGAAGAATAATTACAGGATTACAGCTTTCTATACTCTTCCACTCAGAATCATCTCGAATGTATTTCAACCTTGCTTCCACGGCATGGCGAATAGGACTCTAACGCTTTTGACTTTTTTATGAAACTGAAACTTTCTTTAAATAATGATTAATATAATCGTTTCTGGTCCATGCATATTTTTAGAACTTATTTTTACATTAGTTACAATATTGCTAATTAACCCTATAATGTTTTCGATGATCGTTTTGGGCTATTAAACATAAAATTCGTAAAAATGTTTTGTTTTACTAAGTATCCCACTAAATTCTCAGACTCGTAAGATTTAGATACTTACCACAAGACTACAAACGTGGTACCGACGAGTTAAGAAAGTTTCGTTTCAATCTGGCTAGTGGCTTTTACGTGAAAATCTTACAAACAAGCTATTAAACCTTTGCTCCGTGGAATAGAGACTAGACGGTAAAGATTACATTAGATTTATAACAATTTGTTGTTTTTGACAAGATACTGCACCAACAGTACCTTCACCTGCATTCAGTACACACAAAAAGCTCCTTAAAATAGAGACTAGACGGTTAAAATGATATAACATTTATATCAATTTATTGTTTTTCAGAAGAGACTGCACGTAGATCTACAGTAGATCCGTATTATGTGCTCATAAAATTTATAATATTTCATTTTTAGGTTCAGTGAATTTAAAACAGTGACGACGAAATACTTAGAAATTTTAAGTAATCGTGTGTTTTATTCTTTTTTTCTTATTTATTTGATGGTGGTCGAGTTTTCCGAAGGCTTGCCTGCGAAGGCTTGAACTGTATTTATTTCTGCCATGAAGCAACAGCATAAATACTGCTGTGTTTCGGTTTGAAGGTTGTGGTTTCAACTTAGTTCTTAGTAGAAAAAGCGCAGGAGTATAAAAAAACACTAGCTAACTGTTAGGTATCATCATAGGTATATTACATGGAAACAGCACACCAAACGAAACTCTGTGATACATGTCGCATATTACGCTTACGCCTACTCCTAGCTACGCTACGGGATCATGATGCGGGACGCACAGCGCTTACGTAGGAACCCTATTCATTCACCAAAAAAATCTAGTACGTATACGTACGACGCAAATATTCACCTAAATTATGTGCGTATTATAAAAAATCGCTCGCTTTATTGGTAAAGGAAATCATCGTGAAGAAACCTACATGCCTGAGAGTTCTCCATAAGGTTTTCAAAGGCCAACACGTAGAGGCCCCTTTGAGACACTTTAATGTGTATAATATGGTACACATGGCAGATACTATCTTCAATTGCACAATCTTATACAGCTGAAGATGGTCGCTGCCAGGTATACAGGAACTATTGGGTAGGGATTTTAAACAAATTTGGAGCTATGGAGGTTGATTATAGAGGGACCGGTAGATAGGATATTGGGACTATGGCCACCTGCCGTTCAGATTATAAAACAATCTAAATTAAGGCAGGCGGTGACTTACCGCTCACTGAATGGGCTCCCATAGAGTGGCGCATGCCGAGAGGCAACATTGGCGTCAGCGGCTGGGGGTGTCGAGAGGTGCGGCACCGATTTCACCATCGCGGTGGATTTAACCTCCGTGAGCGGGTTTCCTCGTTATTACGTCACTACGTGCAATACACTTCCACCCCCGAGCATATAGCTCTAGCGACTCCACTCCGGCCGACCGGCTAAGGCGAGCCGAAGGTGGGGGCCTGTTCCTCTCGCTCCACTCCGCCTACCGGAGATGAGGAACAGGGGGACTCCCGGGAGCATTCAGTTCCGTAGTGTCGCTACTCACCAACAGCTTGCCACGAGCCTCCCTGCGGGGTTTGTTTTATAATCTGAACGGCGGGTGTCCATAGTCCCAATATCCCATCTACCTGTCCCTCTAAAATCAACCTCCATAGCTCCAAATTAGTCTAAAATCCCATCCCAATAGTTCCTGTATACCTGGCGGGG
>DWKW01002726.1:0-10709 GCA_018250115.1 Doberes anticus
TGGTCACTGCAGCCCATGGACATCCACATCAAACCTCAACTAGGACGAAAGTCCTATCTGAGGTCGTATATGGATGCATTGTTACTCATTAGGACTAAGTTGTCTCATGTCCGGTGTCTTCGGCCTAACCACACCGTTCAAACTGAAACACAGCAGTTCTCACTGCTGCTTTACGGCAGAGATAGGTGCAGCGGTGGTGCCGCTGCAGGCGAACCTTCGACATAAGACTACCACCGTCAATGTACTGGGAAGAGTAGTAGGCAAAGAACGTGGCGCGTATGTCGGCAGTATGCACTGGGTAGAAAGCCACAACTGAACCCACGAAAGAGATTGTGGAAAGTAAATCCACACATATTAGAAATTAATCATGTAATAACGGTGAAGGAATCCATCGAAACCGGCCGGTTCCCCATGCATGCCTGAGAATCCTTAATGTTCTCAAAAGCATGTGAAGTTCGCTAATCAGTACCAGATCAATGTGGTGGACTCTGGCCTAAACACTCTCATCTCTGAGAGAAAACCCGTGCCCAGCAGTAAAACAGTGATGAGTTGATTATGATAATATATATAAACTCATGTGCTTTGGGCACGCTTTTAGACCTGGGTATGGTTGATCTGGATAAAAAATCCGGCGGCAAACATCCCTTAACTCAGAATCACTTTGAAAAAGCCACCAACTCATACTATGTATATCTAACGTGTTATATATCTTTCTTTTTTTTTTTGCCAGAAAACGCACCGGAAAACTCGTTCAGTAAATTCGAACCGCCTCTAACACAGAACATTACTATCAACATAGCTGACAGCACGACCGCCCAATCAGTCGAAGAGACTACGTTCATCCCTATTCCCCTCACGAATACTACTACCTCTAGCCCTTCAACTGACACCCCTTCCACCGATAGCCCCACATCTTTCCCTTCAAATAGTCGGTAGGAAGATGTACTAATCGATAATATATCGATCGATCGTTGAATACTCGTATACTGTTGCTGAGCACAAAGAATCTTGTACATTGACTTCGCGCTACAAAATAGGTATTGAAATCGATTTGAAGTCGATTAAATTGATTTGAAATCGATTTCTTCGTTCGAATCACCGGACTTGAATCCCAAAAATCTACCTTAATTTCGAATTGTGCTTAATAAAAGTTCATTGTTACTTTGTTTGCGATGAAGAAACATCGTGATAAAAAATATGAATCTCAAATCCCCTCTTTCTCATATTCTCTCCCCATCATACATCACGCAACACTAAATTCTTCGTGCTCCGTGACCGTACCTATAGTACCTAAAGTTTGTATTATGAAGCAAAGTGGAGTTAGTATGTTTTGACTTTAAAAAATAAATGTTATAAACAAAAAATGCATTTACAAAAGCATTGTATGCGATTAACTACTGCCGATCATAAATGTATGCATCATCTGATCCATAATTCGAGATATTAGCTATAAAGTTTAAGAATAATTTCGTTAATGATATACTAATATAACCGACGAATAACGTTCGAGTATGTGATACTATTTTGTTAAATATTATTAAAATGCTAGACAGTGACGTCATTTGAGATGAGATCTTCTAAAAATTTAATCTTGGCTCCCAACGTGAGCTCAATTATCTGCAATACAGTGGGTCTATATCTTAAGATCTTGTTACAATAAATATTCAAAACTTTATCACCGAATGTTACTTACCTATATAACGTTTTCACGTCTCACGCTCATAGTCCCACAGTAGGATTTAACATGTGTCGTAGGTGCCATGGACACACGCAGAAACAAACACACAAACACCCAGACGTCATTCGAATTTCTGTCCCACTGGGAATCGAACCCAGGACCCTCCGTACAGTAGACCCCGGACCGCATGTTCACTGCGGCGCCATACGGGTCGTCATTTATGTAGTTTAGCGTAAGCTTTAAAGATTATTAGGAAACAGTTTTAGTTGAAATTTTGGCGCCCAATGTAAGTCTATTTGTACCTACATAATAACCAATAACCTACCCATAAAAATAACTAGTTTGTATCAAATAAGCAAAATTATGTATTTGCGCAGATGTGTGTAAGTACAGATATAAAGGAAACATACTAATACCGAAAAGAAATAAATTGAAATTTGGTGACCACCATGGGTCCAATGGACCTGCAAATAAACTAAAAAAAAGTAGCTCCTTTCTTAAGACTCGATTAATATCTTCGGAGAGAGAAAAAAATTGTGCCATTACTGATATTTTTGCACTGTCAAATAAACTTTTTGAAAGTTGTCTATTTTTCCCTTGACGAATTTTCCCTGCAATTGTACCGTAATTCAAACACATTAAAACTACTGGAGTTGAATTACACTTCTGATGTTGATGTTTAATTATATCGATACTTTCATATTATCTTTAAGAAATCTTTAATCCTACCGAAATTTGTAAAATATACAGAACGAAAGTGTAACTGTGTTATAAATGGTTCATAATAATATGAAAAAGTGTTTCTTAAATCAAGCTTTATAAAGGTGCGTATAGCTTGTAGTTCTGAACGAGTCGCCACGTTGGACGTTGTAAAGGGAGCTTCAGACGTACGTGGCTGAAACGTCGTAGCACAAAGGCAGAGTATGAATTTTGATCGTTTTTTTTTAAACATTTATTCCCTTTGATAATGAATAACACCATTAACAAGGCACCGGGTATTACCGTATCTTTTTTCTTTAACTGAGCAATTATCGTCGCTTGTGTCTTGTGTCGATACTTAGCAAAGTGTGGACAGCAGAAAAATTAAACAAGTTATTTCTGTAGATATTTATTTATTAAAAGTATTTTTTTATATATTTATAATTTTTTATAAAATGTCTAAGTCAATAATAATATCGTTACTTAAAATCTCACTTCCGGACTTCCGTTCTGTTGGACGTTCTATGTTCCATGGACTGCAGCGACCACTTAATATCAGGTGGCCTGCATGCTCATTCGCTATTTTTTTTTTTTTATTTAACGTTAATGTACACACAAAGGAACAGAAAGGACTAAACAACTATTCTGTTAATAAAAAAAAACGTGTAAAGATACATCAGTAAAAATACCTCAATTGAGGGTACTTTCAACAACCTCGCTGCCGCGGCTTGTAACTTTAATCGCGGTGCGAGCCGTTTGTCACGTTCCGTGTCCGGTTGCGTACGTGCTCGTGCCTAATTACGTGTATCTTTGACTGTTAGTATTTTAATATCAATTTTGTTCGAGGTTACACTTTTTTTGTATTTCATAGTTATATCGAATATCACACACGGCTGTGTTACTGGCTTGTTTTTATCGAGCGTTTCGGAAGTCATAAGTTTTAAGTTAATTTGTAGGTAATAGTAGCAGTACTTATAAATTCGTTGTAATTTATATTTGACGATATGAAAAAAATCGTTTCTTCGATTCGAAATGGGTATCTATCCTTTCGTTTATAGGTCCACTACTGGAAATGTCGGGCTCCTTCCATGGCATAAATGATTCAGAGATTATACACAACGCTTAGTAAACCGAAATACAGCAATATTACAAATATAACAAAATTTACAATAAAAAACATTCGTGTGTAAATGGTGCTCTCTACGAGGAGAATAACTGCTTTTTGTAAGTCGTAGAATAAGTGTAATTACAATTACAATACAATAAGTGTAAATTTTAAATAAAGTCATTGCTTTATTTTTCTAAAGGTATCTTATGCTATAAAGGTATGCCATTTTCGCTAAAATATTATTTTGGTTAGATTTTGATTTTCGATATGACAATAGTGTAGTTGCGTAATGTATTACGTTAGTCTCGTTAAAATTGAACTACATGAATGGAAAAAAAGGCACTTATAAATTTATAAAACCCTTTCCTTAATCTTCGAAATGAAATTGAAAATTTTACTAATTAAAGAATTAACGATTATTTTAAACTAATAAAATCAGTATGTATGTACTGTTTTTTTATTTAATTTTATGTATTTTAGTAAAAAATATCATGTATTGAAGTTAAATATGTATTTATAATACCACTAAATGCAATTACATTAGTCTTTGTTAATAAAAAATAAAAATAGAAAACCATTATAACTTTGTTTAGGTCTATGTTTTTGGTGTAATTTTACCGCCTTTTTGTCAAAAGTCCTTAAATTGTCTATAGTTTTAATGAGAAAGTTTTAGAAATAAGGAAGTTTTAAAATACTTGCAGAGGAATTGAATTTTTTGAACAGATAAATATATATATCTGTTCCAACCGCAATATAGCTTTGGATAATTTTCAAGCGTGCATGTTCCTATTTACTTATATTTCCTCTCGAATATTATAAGATATTTCGTTGTTATTATGTTGATCGTGTGCATTTGTAAAATTTTAACAAGTTTGTGGATTGTTGGATTAAATTATTTTTATAAAAAATTATGAAATGTGTCATTTGCGCGATTGTTCACACGGCATGGAGAAGCGAACACAAAAAACATTTTAAATTTGCAGGATATGGCTCTCATGGTAGGGTGGCAAGGATCAGCAAAAAAGCAGGCCGCGTTATGCTGAGTGGTCACCGCATCCCATGGATGTCCACATCCAACTTGAAATGGGTCCGAAATCCTATCTTGAGGTTGAACCTTAACGCATTGCTACTCCTGAGAACTAAGGTGGAATGTATTCTGTCCAACTTATAGCATTATAGCAGTGCTGTAATTGGTGCAGATGATGGTAATGTGTATATATAAATTTCATATTAAAGAAATGACAAATACAGACCACCTGATGTTAAGTGGTAAGTGGTCACTGCAACACTTAAACTTTCACATAGCGTGAATTAGGACGAAAGTCCTATCTGAGGTCGTGTGAGCGTGCGTTGCTACTCCTGAGTACTAAGTAGGAATACCTCCTGTCCAGTGTCTTCTGCCTAACCACACCCTTCAAACCTTTATACAGCTGGTGTCATGCACCACACTGCAAACGAGTCTTCGACGCAAAACTACCGCATCAAACTGTATCATACTTGTTTAAGAAGTCTTACTGTAATGTAAAATGAGATACTTCATATAACGGGTAACAAGATTTTTACGGACAGTTCCATTCCAATTGTCCTTTTTTTGATTTGATTTGAAGGCCTTACACCCCTTGCGGCCATGTATCGGTCCCACGATCGGAGCATCGTTGCGCAACACCACCTGCAGGTTCTTGGAAGACCACCGCGGCCACCCGCGGACAGCGACGCTGCGCGCAACGACGGAAGTGCTGCTCTTGTCTCGATCGTCGAAGCAAGCGGTCGCCTCCGCTGCTGGTTCTCCTACTCAACCGCGTAGTAGTCGAGACCAGTTAGTTAGGAATAGATTAAGTTTAATTGTAATTTCTTTTATTTTTCACTAGTAAATCTTTTTAAAAACCTTCTTCGGTCGACAACCATAATCAGCCTCTAAATTTCCTAAACAAATACAATACAATAATTATTGATTGCATACTAAAATACGAAAAGAGTGTTACATACACGTTTATATTTATAAAATATAACAGGCCCCTCTTTCCCTCTGGGCACGTTATCGATAGTGGCCCCCGAGTTCCTATGAAATCACCAAACGAGGACCGATATTTATTACCAGAAAAACATTTATTTTGAAGGATTATAATTATTAACTGACTGCAATGCCCACCTGCTTATTGGCTTTTGCATGCGCGAAGATGCTCTAATATCGTCATTCCGATTTCAGAATATTTAAGTAAATTGAAATATTAAAAAATATAATTGAACGGAATACCGTTAGTAATAACTAAGTACACTGTTTTAAACAAAAATCATAAGTGAATTGGTGCATTTTTTTCATCATATCAACGGTTATCAAGCTAGTGACTCGCGCCTTTGTATTAAGCGCCAAGTTTAAGTTAACCAATTTAGTTGATAAAGTATATAAAAAAGCTATTCAAAATGTGTTTTATGTTATGTTTAAAATTTGTTATTTCATCGATTATTAATTTACACGTATTGAACAAGAAATATTTGCTTTAAAAGGGTATTGTGTACACTTTGTACATGTAATAAAATTTGTGAAATAACTATTATTTATTATAATGCTGCCTCCATGGAGAATCTTTTTAAGCATGACGCTACGACTCCAGATTAAAAAAAAAAAAAAATATTGAAAAATAAAATCCTTCAAGACAAATTAATCAGATTGTGTCTGATATCTATAGAATATGATATGCTCAAAAACATAGATTTTGAGGAAGTGATTAACGATTTTGCCTATCTCAAATCTAGAACAGTACCTCTTTAATCAACATAGCTTATCGAGCACTAACTGCTTTAACTTAACTTTAAATAAATAAAGAGTCATTTAATGTGACTAAAGAAATAAAAAATAATCTAAAACTTTGCTTATCTACTTTCATTGTCTATTCTAACAAAATTGTATTCTGTCAAGATCATAGGGGCCCTATTATTTTAATATAATCCAGGGCCTCCAATAGATTAAAGACGGCCCTGGCAATAGGCGGCATTGCTGACTTATAATTACATATTCTGTCGTTAAGATCTGCTGAGATATTTCACTCTCACATGAGGCGCTTTATTGGCACGCTAAATAAATCGTCAAAAGGTGTATCCACGTTGTAACGTATACGACCTCGGCCGAATATTCTATCCTTTGCCTATCATACCCGTAACTACAGATCACAATATGAAAAAGAAACTATAAAATATAATATGCATACCTATGTAAATCTATTCAAAAGGTCACATAAACAAAGAAATCGAAAGAAGAATAGCAAAGTAAGTCTAAGGGAAGTATCGAAAGACAAAAACCTTTATATATCAACAAAGAGCAAATTATTCAATGTATGCATTCTACCCATCTTAACGTATGGAAGCCAAACATGGGCCATAACAAAAAACACAACGAATAGATTTGCTATTTGCCAACGAGCAATGGAGAGAAGCATGATAGGAGTAAAGAGGTGGGATAGAATAAGAAATATCAATATTTTGAAAAAGACCAAGATACAGGACGTAACATGGAAGTGGTCGGGACAAATGGTCAGAGGAATGGACAAATGGAGTAAAATAATTACACATTGGTAAGGAAGGAAGGTAGAAGGAAAAGAGGTGGACAACAAAAAAGATTGGTCGATGATATATCCAGGTATAACATGGAGAGCAGGTATAGCCAGAGAGAGATCAGAATGGAGTAGGTTGGAGGAGGCTTTTGCCAACTGGCAAACGGATTTACAAAAAATAAAGAAGCATCAAATACGCAAATAATAATTTTAATTGTGTAAAATACGTATGTAACAATGCAGTAGTATAAGAAACATACCTATTTGTATATCTGTTGTCAGAATAAAAGGCTTTATTATTATTATACGTAAATCTAATATCATTAATTACCCCTTACACAACAAGAGTATAGTAACCTTCGTATATACGTATAACTGTAAAGAATGGAGTATGTACTGTAATACTGTAAACAATAACACTACATAGAGGATGAAACCATAGACATTTCCGCTTACATTTAAAGTAGCGCGGAATGGCGCGAAAATATCATTTATTATAAACGGTTTCACATTAAGCAATATTTTTACATAACCAATAAATAAATTGTTTAATTTTTAAAACCTTATTACTAAAAAGTTGTAGACGCGAGTTTTCGGCGCAAAGTATTCAATCGCCACGTCACGCGTGGGACGAGCATGGCAAGCCCGGGAAAATCAATACGCTGCTTGTAAACAAGCCGTGCATGTAGGGAATCAACCCTCATGATTTTGTACAGTACCTTTTAGTTGCGTGTTAATTTCCTCCTAGAATTTTACGTTTTTAACATAAATAGTATTACAGGATTGGTAAATATGGATACAGCTAATGTCGGATATTCGTACCACTTGCCGTCCGGTGGATGGAACTACAAAATTCGTAACACTCTTTCTCAATTCAGCGATTTATTTAGTGAATTCAATAAGTATATCGCCCCTGCGTATCATCATGATCGGTGCGAAAGGTAAACAAATGAACTATGATAATTTACGTTTGCGCTCAGCGTACTTACGCATGCTATTTCGTGAAACTGCGTATTAAGTTTTCTATTTACGAATGACGTATTAATTCGTGAACATCGAATATTGTCCCCCTGTTTCAGTATTTACTACAAAAGGAGAATTAAACTTACATCATTCGAAAGATACAGTGAATTTGATGCGCAGAGAATATGTGTGTATGTTGTTGAGGCTGGTAAAACAAAGTATACCTGCATGATTTTCCCAAACAAAACGCTCTAACCACATACTGTTATGCATTAAATTATTATTTGGTCTCATTCAACCACTGTAGTACTAGTTAATATTATGTCAGTACATAAAAAAGTGACATAGAGACCCAGTACTGAATCAAAGTTTAAATAATATTCATATATTTCAGTACTAAGGTAAATAAATGCTCTTTTTGTTAACTCTAATTGTATTCGAAATACTCGTTTTACTCAAAATGTCTAAAATATGTAATTATTATATTTTAATTACGTTATTTAATGTAACATACCTACTAATAAAAAAATTGCAAAAATTTTGGTTTATTGTTATTGCATTCCAGGTCGGTTCAAATGAGAATATACTCAATGCACAAAGGAGAGTTCGTGATGGTTTTTATAGCGTTTTTTGCTTGCTTCGGGCTTGGTGTATTCATAGGGTTGGCGGGTACGTACATTATTCTATTCATATTTCGAAATGTATTTAATATACTTTATTATCAAGCCATTATTGTCCCACTTCTGGGCACGGATCTTAGAGATGAGAGTATTTAGGCTCTTTTTTTTTTTTTTAATATGCACATAATTTAGGAATAATTACAAAAAACAATTTCGAAATTTAGAGTTGCGCTCCGGGATTTCAATGTCGAGATTGTTAACCACTATCACTATTTATGCTTCTTGTACCCGAAAGGAAACCTGACCGGCAATAGAAAAACGTACTGACGTAAGCGCACTTTTCCGTAGCATTTTTCCGTTGTTCCAGGTCCATCACCAACATCAACGACATCCATATCAGCGCAAAGCATCCTCGCAAACGCCAGCGAGATATACAAGGGCCAGTTCCACCTGCACAGCCCCGCGCTGGGCACGCGGGTGCAGCAGCTGTGGCTGCTGGCGGAGATCCTCACCGACAACGACGACGGTACGTACCCGGTGTTACCAGTGGCGTGACACGTTTGGCGCCAGTGGACTTTTCAACAGTGAGTGACAGCCTAGTGGTCAGTGGCGGAATTGCTGCCAGTAGGCTATTAGACTAGTACATTGTTAGGCATTTTTCCGCCCCTACCGACCTCTTGAATTCGATAACATATTTCACAGCCATATTAATTACAATTATTTTGTAAATTAAATTGTAATTTATGATTTGTGCGCGATCGTATTAAATTGACCACATTTTTTCCCGTAATTAGTATGATTTTGAACTAGGGGTGCAATGTATCAGTTTCAAGGTTATTCCTACAGTCCGTAGTTAAAATTGCACAAGAAATAGTTTTTGGGTAAAAAAATGTGGGCCCCAAATTTTGCGTCCCTAAAATCTGCCGCCCTAGGCTCTGGCCTACTCAGCCTGCTGGTAAAACCGGCACTGCTGGTGGTTAAGGATCTCGACATTGCTCCGGTGGGTCGATGTTCAAATCCCGGCACGCGCGTCTATTTCCGAAATATCAGTTATTCTAAATTACGTGCGTTTTATATTTTAATTATCATTCGCTTTAACGGTGAAGGAAAACATCGTGAGCAAACCTGCCTACCTGAGAGTTCTCCATAATGTTCTCAAAGGCATGTGAAGTCTGCCATCCGCAGTTGGCCAGCGTTATGGACTGTGGCCTAAACCTTCTCATCTCTGAGATGGGACTCGTGCCCAACAGTGGGATAATAAAAGGTTGATGATGATGAGTGGGTTATTCATATTTATCGCCCCTACTGACCGCTTCGTTACTTAAGCGACTTCTCTTTCTCCTATTGTTATTTTATTACATTTTATCTGTACTTCTTTAGAGTGGTATATATTCTACTAACTCTGTCATGTTTGTTTACCCTTAGGAAAGTTATGTCATCAATGATTTTTTTTAGTTTTTTTACATGTGTATTATGTTGTTCGTATGTCATCAAAGGTTATTTTCACTTTTCACCTTAATGTTCTTCAATAACAGCACCCTTTTTACCGTACCCTCGATTTTTTAAAATCAATTGTATACATAAGAGGGCTGCAAATTTGGGATCCGCACTGGGTGCTATATGCATGCATAGTGACCCATGCTACGCCACTGATACAAGAAGTGGTTTTTGGGCAAAAAAATGGCCCCAAAATTCCTTTAAATCTCTGTTATGTTTCGTTTCGAAGCCACACCCTTCGAAATCGAATGGCAGAATATCGATTCTAAACTAATTATCTTGATTTAATGTAACTAATACATTTATTTAGAAATATTTTTCACGAAGTTCTTTAACAAAGTGCATACGTGAGATGTTTTTTGAAATATCACACTTAATTAATAACTTTATACAATCTTAAGTATAACTAATATGGTTCAGACTTTATTTTACAACAATACTTTTAGGAAATATATGAAAATTAGTCTATGGGAGATAACAATAACATAATTAAAGAAAATTACATAAAAAAAAATACTACATCTATACTAATATATAAAGCTGAAGAGTTTGTTTGTTTGTTTGTTTGTTTGTTTGTTTGTTTGAACGCGCTAATC
>DWKW01002727.1:0-10709 GCA_018250115.1 Doberes anticus
TTACTCTGAATATCCAGGTTAGTTTCCGAACTCGATTTGCAATTTGTTCGATTTGGGGATACCAAGATAGTCGCTGAACCACTATAACACCTAAATACTTTGTGTTTGTGACTTTGTATGTATAAGTATACACCAGTTATATATAATAACTCTTACCAGTTATATATAATGTAGATAACTCTTGTAGAAGCAATTGGATTTGCTTGCCTACCTTATTAGTGTTTTCAACAAAGTACTCACTTTAATGAGTTACAGCTCCGTTACGACAAATGAGCGACAAATTTTTCCACTTATCGTGGTATTATGTAATGGCACTGTATAATTTAGCAGAATCACTACGATAAACTCAATAAATTACTTTATCCTCGCAATTCGTAATAGAGTCATATCTCTGCAACCCTCGCGTAGATTAGCCAGACAAACCCGAGGGTCAAACGAATCACCGCCCATTGACACGCTCAAATTGAATCTTAAATCACATTAATTTGGCCCCGAATATACATTTTGCAGCTTTCTACATCGAAATAATAGTTATGCTTGATGGGAAGTTTTGCTTTTTGATTTTTGAAAGTTATTTTAGCGGAGATTAACCGGTGTGCGGTTGAGAAAAAAAAATATTGTAAATAAATTGACGTGAAATAAAGAACGCCATCTTGGCGTCTTGAAGGCGACGAAACTTTTCTGTAACAAATATATTAGATAATGCAATGTTTTTGGCATCAAAAAACGTTCAATCCCGTTCAAAAGTCTTACCAAAAATATAGAATTATAAATGCTAATAAAGTAGAAATATTTGAAATAAAAAGAGCGCTGAAGTTTAATTTAATTAATTTATTTAAAATCTTTTTTGTTACAACTATACAAAAGGGCAGACTTATTGCCTAATGCCATCTACCAGTCAATCCTGGGAGGATGCTGTAAAACCATCAAAAATATCCACTCAGCATCGTTGTATTCCTATTATTTGTAACTTTGTATCCTGCATTTTGTACTATCAAGACCTTTTAACAAAATGGTTTCAATCCAGTGTGAAAGAAGAAAGCTCTACTGAATATACTTATTAACAATTTATCATTTAAACTAATTAATAGGAAATATCCATTTTAATACTCATTTGAGTTTTAAGAGTGCTGAGGCATCATTGGCTATGGATATAATATTTACGCTGTTTCTGACTGCATAAAATTGTCCGACGCGCCGCGACGTCCGCCTGCCGCCTTCACATATTGCCGAGCCCGAAGCCACGATTTATTTACGCTGCCGGTATGTAGACTTGAGGACACTAGGATGTAAAAGTCTCCTCTGGTTCGAGCGCTCGCCATGTTTAACGGAGTTGTAACCCCAGATCCCATAGATGATTTTATGCTGCTGTGTTTCGCAGAGCGGCAGGAGAATACATAGAGCTATACGCATTGGCTGAAAATCTGTGCTGTTATGTAGTATACACAAAAATACTAATAAATAAATAAACATTACGAACTTAGTTATTCTATTAGCAAGAAAGCATCAAAAAACCAAGTTAAATTGTATATTTTTGTTTTAAAGTATATCAATGGTAATTTGTTATTAATCGGTTTGTTAAGACGATTGTCAGTATAAACAGCAGAGCTTTCTTCTTACATATTGTTTTAAAACCACTTTGTTAAATCGTGAATGAGACGTATTGATATAAAATAAAATGAAAGTCGTTCCCCTGCAATAAAATCATAGTCTCATAAACGTAACTTGAATGCTTTGTCGTTGAAACAGGCGTTATCATATGCCGACTTTTAAATGTTTTTTTTTTTTACTTTCATTGACAGATTAACAAACGGGTATGCAGGCTACCTTATGTTAAGTGGTCACTGCAGCACATGGACATCCACATAAAACCTCAACTAGGACGGAACCTATCAGAGCATGTGTGTGGATGCGTTGCTATTCCTGAGGACTAAGACCGCCAGTCCAGTGTCTTCTGCCTAATTAGGTACACCATTCAAATCGAAACACAGCAGTTTTCACACTGCTGATTCACGGCAGAAATAGGTGCCTTTGACATAAGACTGTACCACCACAAAATATTATATGTATAATCATAATGTTATATAAATAATAATGTATAATCTGTTACATTATACTTTATAAAACGGGACTATTTTGTTGCCGGTGGTCGTTCGTTGTCTGGATAACTAGGAACAAATAACGTGAAAAATTTTGTGCATAACCAAACGTACCCACTACTTGCGTAATGAAAGAGAGACCTATTATAAATTCCCTATCTACCTGTGTACTAGTTAAAGGGTATATAGTTATGTACATAAATGCCTCGGTAACGCATCAAAGTGACAATAATTAACAAGGAATGCTACTGTAATGTATGACAGACAGAATGCTTGCTATTACATTTTCTGCTAATAGATAAATGCTTGACTACTGATGTGTGTAATCGAATGTTCATACATAGCTCAGCGACATTTGCAAATGAAGCCTTATTTACGCAATTAACAAGGTATGTTTTGCAAGTAAGCAGGACGCCATCTTTGATAAAGGGTCGTGGTAATAGGTGACCAACGCTGGCGCGAATTGCCTGAGAATTTCATATTAATATCTCAACTTGTTACTGGAACTATGCGAGTCTCTAAGTTGGCAGCTCGGCAAAGATACTTCGCACATTGTTTTTAATAAGGTATTTAGGTACATGAACGGACTAAATCCAGTTTTAATTCAATGCAATGCAAAACAAACGTAACATGTATAACAAACATGCATACTTTAAACATTGTAATTTTATTCATTGTGATTATTTAAACAGTGTCAATACGGCACATTATCCACTCGCGATTCAGTTGTGACATTTAAATTACTAATGACGAACATTTAATTGTGAAACTTTATACTGACCGCATCGTTGCCTTTGTATACGTCGCCCCTTTGACATTAAATATTGAGAATAACCAACTGAATACTTAAAGGAAAATAGAACGCAGTGTCGAACTAGTTTTGCCACAATTGGGACCCTCGATTATATACCATGTATAAATGTGTTAATTTAATTGATATATTCAAGGACCCTCTTTAATATATCAATTAAATTAACACATTTATACATGGTATATAATCGAATTATACCGCTAAGTACCGATTGATCAATCAATTGAATCTTTGTTGTGGCTGCAACAAGAGGGACAGGGGGCTTCATGCCCTAGTAGGCGTCCTACTACGGCCACCGTGCAGGAGTGGTACTGGTCACTTACTGGTGCGTTCTTCGGAGCTTGGTGACTACCGGGGCGGTTTAAGTAAGTACAAATCCTAAATATCCCATCCCATATATCTCACCCCAAAGTGGTTTCGGGTGTAGAAAATCCCTCGTCCTCGTAACAAAAAAGGTCAATAGTAACAAGAACAATGCGACCATTAAAATGATGCCAGCGATGCATGCAAGTGTAAACTTTGGACAGACCGCATCGCAAAGGACAACTTGACCGTCGCAACCGTCTGAACATTTCTCAAAGGGAAACTGCTGGGATAATTGTGGAACTACAAACGTGTAAAGGTGTGGTTGAAATTGGAAACACGCCGACAACAATATTCAATAGGGTATACAACATGCAAGCTTAAGTTTCTTTACCTTGTTCATAAAAGAAATGACAATTCGTGATTCAATGGCCTCTATGCGAAATTACCTTATTTTAAATCAAGTTAAAGTTGTTCAGGTAAAATAATGTAATAAATAGGAAATACGTTACAATTAATTTATCAAGATATAGTTATTGTTTATTAAAAATAAACTTAAGATCCAACTTACAGTTTATTCAATGTTAGCTAACTGTAGCACTTAAATAATAATTTATGGGATTTGGTGGTTAAAAAAATATTAAATGTGTTACGGGTTCTCTTTCTTCTCTGAATAACATACTAGGCCAATTTCAATATTTTGTGTTTGCAATGTTTTTCATTGGGATAAAATGTTTACTTACGCTTCATACGGACCACAGTTTATTGTTAACACTCATAACTTTTAACATAAAAATTATCTAGATAATTTCTTGGATCCTAATATAATGTTTTTTGAATTAAACACGAATATTATGTAATAATAAATCTACCATAAACATTCTCTGCAGTCTAGGCAAGGAGAGGCGAGGCAACGATTTTCACGGAATTTTTCCATTACCTCGACAAATTGCGCCCGCCTCCGTAATGTACAGCCGAGCGCTTATTATTTACTAGCTGTTATACTACTAGTAAGTAGGTATGATAAAATTTTTGAAGACTTCCCACGTATTCTATTTTTGTTTCATAATAAGTTATAATCTTGTTGAATTATTAATTGTGGATATGTCAGTATTTATTTTAACTATACACTTTTACTGTGACTGTTTCTGCAGTATCAGCTGTTGTGTTTCGGTTTGAGGGTGTGATTATCATCAACCCTTATTGTCAACCTGCTGGGCACGCGTCTTGTCTCAGAGATGAGATAGTTTAGGCCATAGTCCACCACGCTGGTCAAGTGCGAATTGGTGGAATTCACATGCCTTCGAAAACGTTATGGAGAACTCTCAGGATGTCTCTCAGTTTCCTCACGATGTTTTTCTTGACCATTAAAGCGAGTGATAATTAATTCATAATACGCACATAATTAGGACAATTTAGAATAGATTGATAACAATAAATAATGTAATTTAGTTAATATTTCTAGAAACAGAGGTACGTACCGGAGATTTGAACCTCGACCCACCGAAGCGGAATCGAGATGCTCAACCACTAGGCTATCACTCACTGTTGAGGCTTGAGTGTGTGGTTACGAAGGATAAACTGAACAGAAGGCATTCATCGTGTATGACTTCGGGATCTTCGGGACTTCGATCTTTTTTGAGGTTGGATATGGATTATCATGAAAATCAGTAACCATGTAAATCTTTAAAGCGAAATATTAAAAAAACATATATAGATCATGTTTTGGATTAACCCATAGTATACTTTTTATCTTGGTAATGTTCAGTGAGATAATAATTCAATTTTGTTCTAGTAACACTTTAGTTCTTATCTTATGAACGTATAAATTGTATGAAGATTTTGTATAAATACAAGCGTAATCTAGCAGATCTTTTAATGTATTACTAACAATTGTGAATCTTGTAATATTAGGGGATACGTCATCTTAATACGCTTAGAAATCCTCTGCGCACTAGGCCGATTTATTTTCATTTTTGTGCTTCGGAAGAAAATTGTCGTACATTTTCCGAGATCTACGCGGTCTCAATTCTTCACAATGCGAGTATTAAGATGCCCATACAAAGCCTCGGGCTCAAATCTTCACCGGTGACTGGTAGAATGAGTTCCGGACCTTATAAGATTACGACACAAAGGCCGGCTTATCGGGAAGAACTACAATATTTAGGGCTTAACTTTTGCGATGTCAGTGTCTGTACGTAAAGCTTTGCGATTTGTTTTGGTGAGAGGAAATTTGCTGTGACAAAATGTAGGTACAGATCGAGAATATAAAAAAAAATAGTAAACGAGGGCGCTATTGTCGCACATGTATGGTAGCAAGTTTCATGCTTGCTACCATACATATCGTCGTTGTATATAGAAATCCATAATATCGCGAAGTTATTTATGTTCCTGATTAGCCTATATACAATATTATCCAGTGTTATACGTAATTTTTTTAACATACTTTAAATTAATATTTTTAAAAGCTTGCATTATTTAAATGAAAATAAGACTTTTTGTACTCATAGTTTGTATAAAATAATAATAAAATGCCAATTTAAATCAATCACATTTCAAATGAACTATTGTATAAAAATACGATGTTATTTGGGATATTTCGGTAATACCTAAATACAATTGTACAATTGTACAATATACCTATATTCCTGTTAGCGGCTGACTTACAATACTTAGGTACAAACCATGCGTGACTTCTAATATTGTTTAACACTTACAAACAATGCGTTCTGAAGTTAAATTCCTTTTTTATTGTAAAGAAGTAACAAGCGAGCATGCAGTTCACCTGATGTTAAGTGGTCACTGCAGCCTATGGACATCAACATAAAACCTCAAATAGGACAGAAGTGC
The DNA here is from genome assembly GCA_018250115.1 of Doberes anticus. NCBI lineage: Eukaryota > Metazoa > Arthropoda > Insecta > Lepidoptera > Hesperiidae > Doberes > Doberes anticus. Next base: position 6,064 of record DWKW01002727.1, read on the forward strand.
TATCTCAAGTTGTGTGCGAAACTTATTACATCATTACTTACTTTTTCCGGGGTTCTAGCAATGTTTTGAAGTGTTAAATATAATAAGGAAAAAGTGTTTTATTGTTTTTATTTTATTTAAACGGAAAATCAAACGAGGCTGCAGGCCACATGACGTGAAGTGTTCGCTGCAGCCCATGGACATCCACATCAAACCTCAAGTAGGACGGAAGTGTTATCTGAGTTTATTTGTGGATGCTACTCCAGAGTACTAAGTTGGAATGCCTCCTGTTCAGTGGCTTCTGCCTAACCAGACCCTTCGAACCGAAACACAATAGTTTTCACACTGCTGCTTGTCGGCAGCAGTTTAGAGTTGAAAAGTAATGTAAGGAACTTCGTTCCAGGCGAGGTTCCCCCCACCGCACATTTTTTTTACAAGTTCTGTTATGATGCCTTGAACAAAAATTAATTCAAAACGTTATTATAACCTACACTTGTTACTCATTCCAACTACTATTCGATCCAACAATTATCAGAACGATCATCTTCACAATAATCCGCTTTAATGCTTAATGGAATGGATCAAACAGGTGATCGCACTGCACTACAAACATTTTTGCTCGGGTTCTTTGTGTTCTCAAACTTAAATTATTTTGTTTTATGAAACATGTGATTTTTAAATAGTAAATCAGCAAGGCGTTTAGCATCGGGCATTGTGGTTTCGGATTCGGTTCAACTTGTGTCAATAAAACTTGAAATCTAATAGGTAATTTGGAGGTCTATGATGTTACTCAACAGATCTGGTGTCTGGAAAATAGCTCGTTACCAAATAGTTTATCCCTTAAACGTAGTAGATCCCGTAACGTAATATTCTACTGTAGATAGATTAGCAATATACCTACTTGGGTAAATCTTCAAACATCATTTTTAAACCTAATTTAGAAATTCACCTGTAATTTACTTTGGGTTAACGCAATATTAGCCGCAGTTTACCAACCGACGCGGCTTGCTTAACGTAAATGCCTAAAATCTGTGGCAGCCTTTTGATGTGGTACAAAAAATCTATAAATAAATTGTTGTCGTGGAATAAACGCAACTTTTGAAATAAACTTGGACGCGATAAATATTATTGTCATATAAACAACATAAGAAGCAACTCGGATTTGGTAACAAATTTCCAAAAATTCCAAACTTTGAGGACCTACCTACCACATATTTGTAATCGTCTAATACTCGCAAGCTATTATCGTTGCTCACATAATATTATATTATACCTCGTAATACGCAAGATCGAATGATTCGATCGCATTATTCACTAATACGTACTGATGCCGTGAATGGTGCCCTCCGAGGGTGAAAAAATGAATAGAGCTTATGGAATCTAATAAAGTGGGACATTCTTCGAGCTCGCGTCCTCTCGGCTAATTTCGCTTTATGCTTTCGAAATTCAAATAGACGCTTTTAAATATTTTTCGCTGCCAGCATCGGGTGGTTGAAGTTTTCTTTTAGAATATGATGGCATGATTATTTATATATCGGCTTCATTTAAGCGTAGTTTTCAGGATAGCCTGACATTTTTCCTAATCTATTCGAAGACCTTCACCATGAGGTCCCTCCGACCGCAGTTATGATGTCATGAGTTAGCTCATAAGGTGGAACTTTTATTGCTTTTTATTTAACACTACGAAAGTTGTTATCGAAATTCGTTTGGGTACCCCGAAAACTACATTTAGATATTCACTAATAGTTTGATAGCAATACATGATCGCAAAAGAGGCAAAGAGTATATTAAAAAGAAAAAGATAAAGACCAATTTTTTTATAACGTGAACCTTACAGTCAGACAGGTCACCGGATGATAGCGGTTGGAAATAAATTCGAGCCAGTTCATTGGAGGCGCTAATTCGTTGCCGGTTTTCAAGGAAATCTTTTTTGTACCTATTTTGCAGGTAGTGCGTCGAGAAAATGATCGTTTTGTATTTATTTTATACAAACGCTTACTTAGCAAGCTGTAAAGCATACCGTGGAGGAGGGTGATGTAAGGAAGGACATAGAATTTATTATCAACTTTATATAATTTACATTTTTGAAAGTATCAAAAGTATCCAATCCTACTAATGTTATAAATGCGAAAGTAAGAATCACCATTTTGAATTTTGATGGTGGTAGAGTCTTATGTACAAGGCTCGCCTGCGGCGCCACCACCGCTTCGTCTATTTATGCCGTAAAGCAGCAGTGTGAGAACGGCTGTGTTTCGGTTTTAAGGGTGTGGTTAGGCAGAAGACACTGGACGGGAGGCATTCCAACTTAGTCCTCAGGAGAAGCAACGCATCCACATACAACCTCAGATAGGACTTCCGTCTTAGTTGAAATTTGAAGTGGTTGTCCATGTGCTGCAGTAACCACTTAACATCAAGTGGCTTGCATGCTCGTTTGCTATTCCGTTGAATTCCGTTGAATAATAATTTAAAAAAAGCCTACTACATAAAGAATGTACAATATTTCGGTAAAAATGATTCAGGGTAATATCTGACTTTTGTGTTACGCTCCATTAGAGAGAAACAAAGAGAGTGGTGCCATTTAGCGTCACCGTAATCCGCTTACGGCGGCGGGCATTAAGCGAGCATCAAATATGCATACACCACTCCGCACATGCGCCTTCATTTCGATCCCGAATTCACCTTAATATCACAAAATTGATAGACGTATTCTATATATTTATAATAAAAATTCTATATATATTTTTTATTAAAATAAAATAAAGTAAAAATTATTACATTTACATCAGCGATGTTGACGCCGCGTACCTGTGAGTGTATGAAGTATAGTGAATAGCCTTAACCACTAAAGCATCTCGACCCCGTTTCGGTGGGTCGAGGTTCAAATCCCGGAACGCTTTTTCTCCAAATATTATTTATTCAGAATTTTTGACATTATGTGCGTATTATGAATTAATTATCATTCGCTTTAACGGTGAAGGAAAACATCGCGAGGAAACCGAGAGTTCTCCATAATGTTCTCAAATCCATTTCAAGTCCGCCAATCCGCATTTAGCCAGCGTGGTGGACTATGGTCTAAACTAAACTCTCTCATTTCTGAGACAAGGCCCGTGCCGTTCGTGCCGTCACGTTGTTTTCCTTCACTGTTAAAGGGAGTGATAATTAATTTATAATACGCACATAATTTCTATAACTTAGAATGGATAATATTTCGAGAAATATAGGTGTGTGCTAGGATTTGAACCTCGATCCACCGGAGCGCGGTTAATATGCTTAACTAGGTTATCGCTCACTTTTAACCTTAGTGATCACTAAATAGTATCAGTTAGTTACACGAAAATATTTTTGATGTGCAGTATGGATTTATTACGATTTCACAATAGTACTGATAAGAATTATATCTTGTCTGCTTGACGCCTTATACTTTCTCTCACGACATTCTGACGATTCTTACGTAACGTGTGGTAGTGCTAGCCAAAAGATTAAGAAACTACGTACGTACTACTACGTACGTACTAGAAATTTTATAAGAAGATAAGAAATTTTATTCGTACTTAAGATCGATCGTAATAGTTCTTAATAATGTACTCGATCGAAGGTATCTCAAATCCGCAACTGAATAACGTGGTGGACTGTGGCCTAAACTTTCTGATCTGCGTGGGGAAAACTGAAATGTTGGATGAGTGCGGAAATTTTTCATACGCAGTTTTTTTTTAATTAAACGTCTTCAATCGGTATTAATAGATAATACAAATAAATGTTGCCGTAGTAGAACTTTGTAACATTTTATAAAAAAAAATACTACTGTAAATTTTAATAAGATCGGTCTAACTGAAATTGAGACACAAATTTACCTCTCCGCAGTACCTCTGGGAGTTGAGCCTGCGGCAGCACCACCGCTACTCTTATTTCTCCTGTAACGTTTAATTAGAAATACAATAGTGTTCCAACTTAGTCCTCATAAGTAGCAACACTTCCATGTTCCACCAACCTCAGACGACTTCGCTCCAATTTGAGGTTAGATGTAAATGTACATGACCACTTAATATCCGGTGGCCAGCATGCTCGTTTTGTAACTCTTGTTCGACCACTAGGTCGCCGTTTACTACACTGCATAAAAAGGTAGGCTACTGTTCTATGTACTGTAAATAAAAATAATATAGCACATTTTTCTATTTATTCCCTTTGTTTTACTATTCCATACCTACGAGTATTCCTGTGTGCTCAATAAGCGGCTTGTGGTAATGGGCGGGGCGGCGATCCTCCACTCGCGGATTACGGGGCGTTCAGTGCATACTTAATCAGCTTTTGTCCCACAGTTGGGACGGTGTAATCCTCTCCGTCTAAGTGATAAGTTATATAATATGCATAACGTGTCCATATTGACCATAATAACTGGTAATGTGAAATTATGGTACTGTCATACGTTGTAACACGCTGTTAACCAGTCAACATTCCCAGGTCCAAATGAGTGCCCAAAGCCGATGAACGAAAATCATATAAGCTCGTGACGTACACTGAGCGTAGGTATACATTTATGTTATGATGAAATTAAAAAGAAAACTAATTTTAACTGAAATAGATTTTTCCGGACTAGAACTAGAATAGAACTTTGAACTTATTGGACCTTATAGATTCCTACTAGATAGAGCAGTGATAGCCTAGAGGTC
>DWKW01002728.1:0-10708 GCA_018250115.1 Doberes anticus
CATCCGAAACACAGCAGTTTTCACACTGCTGCTTTACGGCAAAAATAGGTGCAGCGGTGGTGCCGCCGCAGGCGAGCTTTCGACATAAGACTCTACCACCACCATTACCTAATTTAAAAAAATAGTAATTGTGTTTATGTTTTTGATTACCTACCGTAATTGTTATGTGAATGACACTTATGTCTCTGTGATATTCACTTGTTACTATTGGCCTCAGAACATCTGTTCAATTAAAAGTGACTGTGTAATTCTTATTCCATTCAGGTCGTATTTTTATAGTTTCCAGAACAGCTAGCGGAACGCTATTAGTACTAGTCTACGACGTTTCTCTGTCTTGCGGTCTATCAGTCTGATTATCTGTCATAGGGTTATATTTCAATGAAATAAGTACATACACAGCCGAAACTTTCACATATTTTGTGTCATGGTAACACGTACTCAGGTAATATAAACGTCATTAGAAACGTTAATATTTAAAGATTCAAATATAGGTATGGATGTGTATTACCTTGCGTCCTCTCTCTCTCTCGCTCTCTCTTCTGTCATCTATGTCGACCGACAGCGCCATCTGTTAGTTTTTAAATAATAAAACAATGATGCAACTCTCATATGCGTGTCCGACTCGCACGTGACCCATTTATTTATTTATGTTAGAAGAGTAAATAAGCATGCAAGCCATCTGATGTTAAATGTTCGTCCCTCTCATTGCATTGCATGCCCATGGTGAGCTTTGAGATAGTAAATAGATATATTGCTTCTTAACTAATTTTAAAGAGAGTGTATAAATTACACATTTCAAACCAAAAACATAGCACCTGTCGCAGAGACGTTGTATGCAACTACATATATACAGATTTCTAACTTACTCCATTGTGTTTCTAGTGCGGATTAGCTACCAAAACGATTGAAATAGTTCCTAAAGCTTCCGAAGAGGTATAACGACGAATATCTCAAGATACATCATGGTCATGTTACGTGGTCAGCCCAAATACATCCACATTTATTCAACCACAAATAAGGCCGGTGCCATCTGAAGTGGTAGTTCGCAGGATCCTAGCGCATACAGTTATCGTACTACGAACTAAGCTAGAATGCCTGAGTGTAGTCCGCCTCACATCACCCATAATGCGGAAACACAGTTAATCTTTTTTAATAATAAACACATATTTTATTATATTTATGGACTAGTAAAGAGCACGCGGGCAACCTACATCCACCCTGAAATTCAAACCATATCCAAATGGAAACTAATTATTAAAGCGTCTCTCGTCTCTACTACATGAGACGAATAAAATTCTGTGCACGAAAACCCGCAAGCTACCAGGCTTCTTATCTTAGAGCGGCGACATTGTCGTCTGAAATGCATTTCAGTATGTTCCTCTGTGATATAACCTCCAACATTTGGCCTACACCCGAAAGTGAAATACACTAAAAGGTATTGTGTAAGTGGATATTACATGCAATATACGTAATATAAATCTACTGTAATTAACGTCCTATTATTTGTTTAAAACTTCATGTTAAATGAGTCTATCTACAGCATGCAAAATGTTCTTTATTTAATATTCTAAGTATACAGTAAACTTAAAATAAAGAAAGTGTAAAATAAATATTGTAGTAAGTAAGCGATAGTAAGTATGTAATAGTAGTAGTAGTAAGTGTGATGCGCACTAAATCTATGAGACAGACTGACGAAGACACAGATAACATACGCTCTGCGTAGCCTGAAGCGAAGCGCGCTCTGTAAAACAGAGATGACACGTTACATGTGGCAAAGGTGTCAACGCCAGCCCAAGACTCTGGTGCCACGTACGCACGTGTATTAAACGCTCTCTAACAGCTTAAACGCGCGGTGTATCGCACCGAGGAGCGATGACACTGCTTGCTCTCGCTTACATGTGAAATAGCGGACGTCCTGTGTCAATGTTATATGGCGGATTTTGCGGATTACGTACAGAGCAGAACAAAATGTTGCTCCGCTCGACTGCATACTGCCAAACGAGAGATGTGTTATGTTATATTCGTCTATAAAACGACTTGTATATTTTTGCCGGTAATAATTTATTTGTGTAAGTAATTTTGTAGTTGCAGGCAATTGACATTTATATAATTTCGGAGACAGATGTTTATCCGAATTAATATTAGGATTCAAATTTTCGAACGCACCCAGTCAATCTCTGTTTAGCAAAAAAAAAGTGGAGCCATATTTCTGGTGTGTTATATTAGCAATTAGTTGATATCAATTATGGTGGCAAAGTCCTCTAGCGAGTAGCGAAGGCTCGCTTGCTGTAAAGCAGCAGGGTGAGTACTGCTGTGTTTCGGTCTAAAGGGTCGGTTTAAGCAGACTATACCGGAGAAGAGGCGTTTCATCTTAGTTCTCAGGTGTACCAATCCGACCATCTAACTTCATATAACACTTTAGTTCTACTTCAGGTTGATTCTTATTCAGGTTATGGATGTTCATGGGCTGAAGTGACCATTAGAGGATCTGCAAGTTCGTTTGCTATTCTTATTTTTCTAAATATTGTTTAACGTTTATACGTTGTAAATACTTTTCGTTTCTAAATACTCGTACCGTCTTTAACTATGTAAGGATAGTACTTTAGAATACCGAGAGCATAGCATTAAATTCGTATTTGGAGCTCTTGTGAGAACTAGCCAAGATTGTCAATTTCGCTCTTATCACAGCTCGAAACTACACTTATATTTTATGCATGAAAATAACATCATAGAAAAGGTAGTTTTAGGCAGTTGTTTGAGCTCAACCTCTAGAGAATAGCCTCTGAAATCTACAGTTTGATCCCAATCCTCTAACTTCGTGCATATTTGTTTTCATACATTCTTAGAATGTATGCAAATTTGAACTCATAAATATTCGGTTAGGACGTAAAATTCGAATCCAAATGGCGATGGATGATTTATAAGTTGCAATAGTTACAAGTTTGTGAAACTATTCATGAAGCCTTTCAGTGCTTAGTAACATTTTGGTTACTCTTATCAAATCACATATGCTAAAACAAAAAACACATATTTTAGCAATAAAAGGCTCGTCGTATCTTTTGTATTTTTTATAAATAAGGCCGTAAGTCCATGATATGACAAAAACTACTTAACATAGCAGTTAATATAGACGAAACGTAGGCTAGTAATTTACACTGGTAAATAAATCATTCGGATTAAATCAAGTATAAAAGTATAAAGGTGATACAAAAAATTAAAATTCAGGAGTAAAAGTTAAATGACACTAGCATCCTAACAGAGTACCTAATCATAACAGTCTCGGCTACTCGTCTTAAAATTACAAATGGACTTTTAATAGGTTTTTTTTACTGAATCATAACTGCCATTGTAGCCGAGAAAGTAATTTCTACTTGTATTTATCGTCCATAACAAAAGCGATATTGGCGACAAAGTCATTTTAAGCTTCAGATGAAACTAATGCAACCCGTATTAGAGACGGGACTTTCTTCGAAGGTACGAGTATATGGGTAGCAGTGTACATTTATTTATATCTGTTTGAGACTATTATAAAATGAGTTCGTGTATATAGCTTGAACATATTTTTGAGAAGCTGATTGATATTCGGATATTTAGTAGTCTCTGACACAAAATGCACTTTTTTATGTTTTTTGTGTCCATCTATTTTTGGCCCCTTATACTACTGAATCAATCAAGTGGGAACTCTGAAGTTTAAAGAATAATCTCTTAAAATGTCAAGTTACACTATTATGCTTAAAAATCTTATACCACTAAATTTGAACTACAACTTGACAAACAGCTCGTATTTAAAGATTCAATGATAAAATGTCTTGAAATGGTAGATACCGTCCTATTTATGACGTTTCATTGCAAAGTGTCGGTAGCTAACAGCCATTTGCTCGGTCGGTCCTGAGGAGGATAACCCAATCACAGTCAATTTTGCCACAAATGTTACGGAAATTACATAAGCCGTCGATGTCACTACTTCCGGCCTTACCGATTTTATTCATCTTGTTCAACTTTACCCGGTACTTAAAGCTTAAAGGTAAGCTATGAGGCAAGATACGACTAAGTGCGAGTATTAAAGAGCAGTACTCTTAAAGGTAATGAGTTATGTGAAAGCTATACTAAAAAAACTTTTGGAAAACTTACTATATTATCAGCATGTACCCCAAGCCTGTTGGTAATACTTCCCCGCGCATAGCCCTCATTTCTACAGAGAGCTGTAGATTTATGAGAATGTACTTTACTAATACCACAACATAAAACAATAACGTAACATAATACACAAATATGTATTATAACTCTGTTTTAAACCATAGTGATTCACCTCGGGTATTCTTTTTGTCACTAACTCTCTTGTTACAAACTGTCTAACTAGACACAAAAATATGTTATTTTATCTAAATAAACTATTTCTTTATCACGTAGATCGAATTTTTTAGGTAGGAAATTCCAGTATCCCTTCAATCTTCAAAGAGGCGACAGAAAGGTTGTCCAGAATACAACTAACAAAAACACCTTATTGTCACAGGGATCATTAGTTAGGACGGACGTATACATAAGGATAGGATACAGGCTCGGATAGGATAGGCGGGATATTTCTGCGGGTTTTAAATAGACTTCTCTTTGGTAGTATAGAGATTATAGTTCCTATATTCAGTCAGTGTAAAAATCAATCGCGCTATGGTAAGGCATAACGAAATGACTGGATATTCCGTTTTTCGCTAATGTTCACTTCCGAATATGAACTTAAAACGCAGCTGACTAAACTTTCCAAGCTTTATGTTCCGCCACCCAGGATTTGTATTATATGCATCGTAACTCTATCGCTCTTTTGGGTACTACGTGTCGGATATCCTTACTCGGGCAGAAGCGTTGGGACTAAGGCCCCAGTCAAGGCCCGAGACCTTTCATAATAAGTATAAAACCAGCAGTTTAAACAACATCTTACGTCTAATTTATTTATTATTTTTCGCCTACATCCATGCTACTTATTTTCTCGTTCAATTTCTTTATTTATTTACTACCATTCACCCACCAGGATATGTCACCTGGAGTGATCGTTCAATTAGCCCTTTCATAGGACCGTCCCTGTACAGCCGATTAGTGCTTCCACTGCGCTTTGAGTGGTGGTTAAACTAAACTTCATGCGTCATTTACCAATCACATTGCGACAGTCCATGTAGTCTCCTAATACATCAATCGATCTATCAATCTAGTTCATGCTAAAGGATATCGGATATGTTAAGATGTTCCGAAATTTAAAGCCAGTTGAGCCTTTATTGATTTACACGAAACCATTATGACATAAGATTATGTTATTTTTCGTTATAACGCTTACAAAGATACATACTCGTACATGTAGCGAAGCATGTCACTAACAAAGGAGGCTAACGCAATCGAGGCTTTTACAGCATTCACCACGGAAATTGTATAAAGAAGCCCTCGCTTCCGGCCTTTCCGTAACGATTTCATATTTATTTTTATCGTTCCGTCACTAAAAGGTGCTTTCAGCGGTACAACTCGGAGCCGATTACCGTTTCAATGAGGTATAATAATAACGCCTGTTTACATTACTTAATTATATATGACAATAAGGAAAATAATAATGATCATTCTCTTCAGTCGAGCCTTAATGACGAGGTTCGTGACTGTTCGTTGTAATTGCATCCACGATGTTTTTTTTTAAGTGAAAACTTCCTTAGCACCGTTGTCATTTGAAATTCAATGAAACGAAAAAGCGAGACGAAAAAGAGACAAACACATACATCTATAGGATGTAGCCTGCGAGAGAATGAGATAGAATACATTAAATAACTACAGTATTTCCTGTTATCTCGATCTGCTCTTTATGTGGTGTTTTATTTTAAGTTTAATTTTTTGAAGGTTTCACTTCTACCGCGTGTGAACTGCACACATGTTTTTTTTTTTAATTGACTGCAGTATCATACGCGCAAGCAGGCATTCCATCTTTGCTCTTTTTGCACTGTCAATATGTGTTCAGGATGGGTTTACTATAACTCAATTTACAGTAATTAGAACTCATATCAACTTTAGCTTCAAATAGCTCTATAGTAACTGGAGATCCTAAATACAGTTCTAACGAATTCTAGTTAAACTTATAAAATACTTTATCATAGTTTTGATGGAAATAGCTACAGCATTTCTAAGTGTCGTAAGTAAGTAAATCAATTGACAGATTGTATAAATTTTATAATTATCTAAGTTTGTTCCATTAAATGAAACAGTAAAAGCAAATACCTATTTCGTAATATAGGCATTCTTGAACCAAACATTGGACAGAGTTGTGGAGTGTGGTAATGCTTAATGTTTAACAGAAATTCAATAATATAAAACACCTACAGATAAAAAATTTCTGAAAAAATTGTCGATAACATGGCCAAGTAATAGAACTGCCGTCAGCGTCCTTTTCTTTAATAATTTCATATTAACTTTTATTATTTTATAAGTAAAAGGTGCTCTTAGCGGTTACCCCTGAGAGCAATTTTCAATAAGCTATAATAGAAGCGGGACACTCAAGGGGCTAGTCCTCTTAAACATAATAATGATTTTGCAATATCATGTTTAAGCTATGTTCTACATAATCATCATCATCTAACTAAATTTTTTTTACGTTTAATTTAGTGATGATGTGATGATATTTATATTATCAAGATGAGATGAAACAGGACTGAATTACAGCTTAGTTAGGATTTATGAAACGTATTTAGAATAGGTACAGCTACTTCTACAACACTACAAAAACAACTTAGAGCAGTCGTCAAAATGCCGGTCTAACATTCAGAGGATTCTGGATTCGATTACCAGCGGTGCAGAAATTTGGGTGTTTAATTCAGATTTGCTGTGTTCAATCTAGAAACCCAGATTCTTGTTCGTGTGTGATACATTGCACGAAACCGACAGAACTCTAGTGTAAGGCTATTAGTGCCAGGCGTCATTTATTTATTTATTATTCGAGAAAAAAAATATCAATCGATTGCTTTTTCATCAATTATCGGTATAAATAATTGTTAACTAAACAACCTTCACAGAAAAATGAAATTTGGCGTTCGCCAGTTTCCTTTTTCTTTTTATTTCTATTACTGTTGTAAAGTTTTCTAGTTTCCTTAAAATCCAGCGGTCAGAATAAGTACCTTAAGTGCATAAACGGTAACTTAAATACTCACTAGCGAGGAGATCATAGTGTTTTTTGAAGGCACATAAAACTACACTGGTCAGTTACTGCTACGTAAACCTACATGTACCTTATTACTATATTTTACTTTTATAATTTCAATTTAATTATTTTAACTTCAACCTCAAACAGAACCGAAGTCCTATCTGAGGTCGTTGCTACTCTGGGGGGCTATGTTGGATTGCCTTCTGTCGGTGTTTTGCCTAACCGCTATGTAAAGAGAGAGTTAAAAAAAGTAAAAAAACAACTCAGCCAAACCAATTACTGTTAGAAAAATACCGTAAACCACCTCACGTTGTATAAACTGAGCCTTATTGAAAAAAACAGAGTATTATTTCGTAATACTGGTATTATCCAATTATTCATCATATCTCTCTGAAACGTTTTTTCTTTTCCGCGGAATCCAGCGGGTATATTTAATGGCGAGATAAATAACAGAATCTTGAGGATGTACAGGAACATCAAAAAGTCGTAAGCTTGGGAGTGGTAACGTCCCCGCTCATTACACTTCGGTTACGGAAATAAAATGTAACGTGTTAAATTTCAATTTCTACTGAATTTTGCAATTAGATTACACTGGTTAAGGTTAAGTGGTGGGTACTTTTTGTGTAAGTATATTCACGCAGTAGCAAACGAGCATGCCGGCCATCTGATGTTAAGTGGTCATTGCAGCCAATAGACATCCAAATGCAGCCTCAAAAAGGATTGAAATCCTATCTGAGGTCGCACGTGGATGCGTTGCTACTCCTGAGGACTAAATCGGAATGCCTAATGTCCAATGTATTCTGCCAAACCACATTCATCAAATCAAAACACAGCAATGCCCACCCTACTGTTTTACGGTAAAAATAGCCAGTTATTCCGAGCGGTCAGAGTGGAGTCACATGGTTAGTTTGCAACTCCAGGAATTAAGAAATCTTGTTACAGCCACAAACTGCCTCGTCTATAATGGCGAGCGAAGACTGCGTTCTGTTACCATGGAAGGAGCTTAATGAGTAAAGGAGGGAGACGATGGTCAATTTCCCTTAAGATCCCTCAGTCATCTTAAATGCGCTGTATGGATGTCAAGGAGGTTTTAGTGTGTGAAAATCCCTCAAAACCTTACCAGCTGTCCCTCAAGCAAAGGGATCGACCTTTTAGAAGATTACCTCTTTATACAAAAAAATATATATAACATAATCTATTCAAATAGCTCTTGGAAAGTTTGTAAATAGCCTTCAAAGATAAAGCCGGGTCTAAGAAGTCTAGCATTTAGGTATATAATTGTACTAACAAAAGCAACAAATTTAATGCCGCTTTTAAAGCACATTTAAGTCCGAGTAATTACCTAATAAAGCAAAATTATATTTAAAAGTCTAAGGGCTTATTGCGGTCGTTTTGGGTTCATTAAGCTCAATTTTCGTTCCTCGAAATGAAATAGCCGTTCCCGTTTATTTTCGCGAGCATCACCAGGCATATCGGATATCACCCCAATTAGCCCAGTTACGCTACTGGAAACTTGACAAATTTTCGGACGATTAGTTTCCGTGAACTGCTACAAGGTTCATAGAGATATCAACAAACGAACTATGATAGTAACTACAAGTACAGATCAAAAGTTTCTAGCGTTTTCAATAATTGGTCGTAATTTTTATTTTACCTTTACCTTTAGAAAATACAACCTTTTTAAATTATCTTCAAGCCTTTACTGACTCACTGTTAGGCACTGGTCTCCTTTCAGAGATGAGCAGGATTTGGGCTAGCCTAGAGGATCGTTCACAAATCTTTTAGAACATAATTAAAAACTTTCAGGCTGTCAGGCCTCACGATGTTTTCCTTAAACGCAAAGCAAGTGATGATTTAATTTATATTTAGAACAATTTACAAAATTAAAGGTTCTTCGTAAAAACTGTAAAAATTACAGTGTTCAAATACTGGTCTGTTGTTCGAAAGGTCCTGGGTTAATTTGCCAGCGGGAAAAAATCTAAATGATGAATTCAGATTTCTATTTCTGCAGTGTTTATCATTGTCATCAGTGTGAATAATGTTTCAGGCATGGCAACATCGACACCCTAGCAATCCTAGTTTGGACGTACGATCTCGTAAGAATGTAATCGATTTTTGAATTATTTAAAGTTATTTTTTTATATCATAGCAACAGCAAACGGGCACGCAGGCCACACGAGAATAAGATAGGATTACACTTTTGCTTTATGTTGATGGTGCCCTAACACTTTTGCACCTTCTACTCCATAAAAATGTAGCTTGCGTCTCTGTAATAAACATATTGTGATAAAATACATTGTAGTTTAGTACCCTATCCTCTAGAACCGCTTGTTCTTCTGTACTTCTGTGCGCTCGTTAAAGAATATAAGCTCAAAATCCTTTATTTAATCCTTAACCCATAATACTTCCAACATGCTCTCAGCGACTGAGCAAGTGTATTTCGTAATAATGTACATTAAACGAGGTTATATCGAGGGAAAGCCAATAAATATCTAGTGGCAGTGATTAATACTCTGTGGGGATTATTCTGTCATATATGGATTTGATCCTGCTCGCTTATAAATTCTGTACGTGATCAAACTTCTATTTATGAAAAATTTTATATTCTTGACACTGTAGTTTTGCTAAAACATGCGTACATTTGCGCATGCATGATATTATATATTCATAATTTTATTTACTTGCATTTTTACTTATTACTTGTATTGTATGATGAAAATTCCAACAATTAGCATTTTTTTTTATTGAAAGTTTCTCATATCAAAGGCCTCCTTACATGAACCTTAGTCTTACCATAGCCTGACTAGTGTTATAACCGGGCCTAATGTAATATGGGGCCGCTTCATTCGACAGCCCGAGCCGCTTGTGCCAAAGTTCCACCCTCCACCCCGGCATCTGCCGCTCTATAGGGGCCCATCCAGTAAGCGAGCGGTCAGTACATACCACACTATGGATTATTTTAAGATCTTAAGACAGCAGATGTCACTAGTTATGAATAGCCCATCTAACGAAGACCAGTCCCTTCAAATCTCACCTCAATGAAAGTAGTATTATGTAAATTTATATTCAAACTATGGTTTCTGTATACCTTCTGCTGAGAACTACCCTCAACTGTATCAAATTGGGCCAACCAGTGTTTGTAACAGACAGACATTTAATGTCTGCACGGGGCCTCTACGTGCAGGATCTGTGTACCAACGGACACCTTCCAAATGACCCAATTTGATTACATTTTGAATCCGTGATACCTGAAGAGATACTAATTTTTTTTTTCGATGTAATTGGATTTTGGCGTAAAATGCAACTAATAAAATTTCGGCATAAAATATCACACTGATGTATTTTATACTAAATATCTCGCCGATTGATAAAAACTATGGACGCTGTCATATACATAAATCATGTATTTGAAAAAATATCTCGTTAGATAGTACTTACATGTTAATTTTGATTTCTTTTTCTTGTTTACGTGTATGTTTTCTTGTCAGCGTTTCCAAAAAAATTTGTCATGTCATCTATGAACATAATTGACATAATATACTGTGA
>DWKW01002729.1:0-10708 GCA_018250115.1 Doberes anticus
CTGCCGTAAAGCAGCAGTGTGAGAACTGCTGTGTTTCGGCTTGAAGGGTGTAGTTAGGCAGACGACACTGGACGGGATGCAATCCAACGTAGTCCTCAGGAGTAGCAACGCATCCACACACGTCCTCAGGTGTGGATGTCCATGGGCTGCAGAGACCACTTAACATCAGGTGGTCTGAATGCTCGTTTGCTATTCTGTTATTTTAATTTTTTAAAATTTAAATAGAAAACGGTATTAGCCTCATCATCAACCATTTATTGTCCCTGTGCTGGAAACTCTCAGAGATTCGAGTTTTTAGGCCAGGTATGGCGAACTATTGGCACAGATGGCACAGAGCAGAAAATTGTTTGCACGCCAATAATTGAGCACTGTATGTATTTACATGATCGATAAAAGAAACCGTTTGTCAGATAATTAAAGTTCAGCTAACATCCTGTTAAAAGTAACAAAGTGTGAACTTAATGTTCTATTATTTTTAATGTTAAATATTTAGGAATTTAAATGTTAAATACTTACATTTAATTTTACTTCATGCATATTTAATAAATACTTATATTTAGCCTGTGATTTACGGCAGCTGAAATCACACTAACTTTTTCTTTCATTTAAATGAACATAACACAGTAAAATAACAATTGCTATAATTTTTGGGTTGCAAATAGAGTTTTTAATAAGGAGCATATAGTTCTATTTTTGTCCATTACATCAGTATATGAGATTTTTTGTCACCACATAACGAGCATTATTTTTTCTTGAAAAAATGTGTCATGTTCACCAATAAATGTTTGGCATTCCTGATTTAGGCCATAGTATACCATGCTGGTTGTTGCTAGGAGAGACTAGGAGGACTAGGAGAGAGAATAACAGATTATAGAGAGTATATTTTGCATTACAAAGGTGAAACACCTGGTTTGTACGGTGTAGGATTTATAATAAAAAAGAATCTTGAAAATCGAATAGTTGAGATAAAAGGAATTTCGGAAAGAATAGCAGTTCTAAATATAAAGCTTCCCTGTCACACAGGAAAAGACGAAACATGGTCCATAATTCAAGCTTATTCGCCCACTGAATCAGATAAAAGAGAAGATATCACAAAGATTGAAGAATTTTACACAGAATTACAAACAACAATAGAAAGCTCCCAAAAAAACCTGATAGTTATGGGAGATTTCAATGGACAGATTGGAATAAGCCAGACTGGTGAGGAATACACGGTAGGAAAACACGGACAAGGCAATAGAAGCAAAAATGGGTGCAGAATAGTAAACTTTGCATTAGAAAACAAACTGAGCATCTTAAATAGTTTCTTCAAAAAGAATATGGCAAGAAAATGGACATGGATATCTCCAAACGGAATTTACAAAAACGAAATTGACTTTATTATGTCAAGCAATAAGAAACTCTTTAGTGATATTTCAATTATATATAATTTTAATTTTAACACAGACCATAGGATGGTCCGTGCAACGTTATCATTAAATAGAAAAAAAATTAGTCGAAAGTTTCACAGGAAATATACGCCGTTTGCCTACACAAGCACTAGTAATAATATACTTCTTAATAATATAGAATATGCAATAAAGCAGAATAAGGACTCCAATGCGTCAACACAAGAAAAATATGATAATCTAGTGAATATATTGAAAAGCGAAACGAGGAAAACAATGGAGGACGTAAAAAAGTCAACCTCTATGGAAGCCAAAAAACTACTTGAAGAAAGGAAAATACTTATACAAGGAGAAAAGAATAAGGATATACGTAAAAAGATATCAGAAGTAAGTAAAAAAATAAGTATACAGCTCAGAAAGGACAGAAAAATAAGAAGAACAAATACTTTGAAAAAACACATAATTCGAACAGGAGGCGTAAGAAAAGCGCTAAAAGAACTAGATCAGGGAAAAGATTGGATGCCAAATGCAAAAACTAAAAACGGAATATATGCTACTGAAAGATTGGAAATATTAAAAATTGCTACAGACTACTACAGGAACTTATACAGGAGTCAAAGCTCTATCACAATAGCAACAGAACGCAACATTGCAAGAGAAGATACCGAGCACGTACCAAACATAATAAAAGAAGAAACGATTAGAGCAATTAAAACACAAAAACTGGATAAAGCACCTGGATTGGATCAAATAACGAATGAAATATTGAAAGCTTCAATGCCAGGCATTGTTGAGAAACTAACAGATATTTTCAATGAAATTTTGATCTCGGAAACTATACCCATAGATTGGAGTAAATCAATAATCATACTACTTTATAAAAAAGGAGATAAAGGAGATATCGGGAATTATAGACCGATAAGTTTAATGTCTAATATATATAAAATTTTCTCAAAAATATTATTGTCTCGCATAGCCACAGTACTTGACGAAAACCAACCAAGAGAACAAGCTGGATTCCGCAGTCACTTTTCCACCATAGATCACATACACGTACTAAGACAAATTCTGCAAAAGTACAAAGAGTATAATAAAGTATACTATTTAGGGTTCGTGGATTTCAAAAAGGCATTTGATTCCTTAGAACATATATATATATGGGAAGCACTAGAGAGTCAAGGCGTTCCAGGAAAATATATCAAAATACTTAAGAACATTTACGCAAGAAGCACAGCACAAGTGAAGCTGGAGTCTGTGGGTGACGAATTTCGTATAACCAGAATTAACCCACGTTAAAAAAAAACTTCCGGTCTATTTTAATCAGGATGATACCTTTACTAAGACCGAGACAATACTCGGCACTGCTCAATAACTCGCAGACAACCACTATATCTTCTTTCCGCTTTGTATTTTCTGCACCAATTTTCGACGTTTTTACTTTTAGTTGACGATTCGTTTAACACGCATCGTAAATGTTGTTAGACAACAATATATACATAGCATTATGTAATTACCACCAACCGTCCGTGTACACGAAACGTATCTAAGTCTCAGTTGACCGGCCATTACACGCGGTTCACGTCTCAATCCAAAGGTTAACCGCGTGTCTGTTGCGCGCGCGCCCCGCTGAGCTTCACCAGCGCATCCTCTTGTATTGCGTGTTACAAGTCATAGAAGAAGTTTCGTTGATGGAATGATCATTACTTTTATCAACGTGCAATTGTTTTTAGCCGGTAGTTACAAGATTGAACGAGAGATGAAGAAATGACCACCAACTTCACCACCATAGTTCCACCAACCACAAACATCTAAAAATAATCTGTTTAAATTTTAGTGTTTCGAAATCTTTAAGAATTTCTACATTCATCATTTTTTTTCTGTATATATGAACGTAAGTAATTTTCAATTAACCGGGTACCTCACGTCTCAATGTAAAGGCTTATCCCTCGTTAGCGCCTCTCTGTTCTGCCAATTCGCTCTATTATAAATCTTAATGAATCATATGACTATAAAATTGTTAGTGTCTTCGTTGTAACTGAAGATATCATTCCTTACTCGACGATATTGGTGTACAATAAGCCCTGGTATGGGCGCTTGGGCTATTACAGCCAATCTCTCTTCGCAACGGTGACACATCCGATTTATTGCACACTACAACGTAACGGTTGCCTCCACAACCGATGTACATACTCTACATATAGTCTTTACATTCCCTACTATAGGTTACTCAATTCCGGCGATCATAGAGCTTCTCAAGAAAAGTCCTAATATTCACAAACCTGCACGTTTTTAATCATCGCACGGCTGTCAAGTAGCAGCATCGGGTCACCAGCGTCACAATGACACCAACATTATATGTTGAGGGCGAACTTCACAGAACAACATGACTTTTATAGATGTAACCACTTCACTTTTGCCCCGACTTAGCTCCTCAAACTGGCCATCTTTCTGGCTTGGCTGATGAAAGCAACGTTTCGCTTTCGCCCCAGTAGGGCAAAAAGCAAGTGACAGTTTAAAAAAAAACCTGGTCCTTCTAATGCTGTACACTGTGCTTATAATATATGGATTAATACAAAAAATCTAGATGGCTCCACAAACCGCCTCTCGCTTATACCTTGTGGTGATCTACAACAATTTGTTCAACTAAATTATCTGTAAAACTTGCGCTTAGAATGTTATGTTTAATAACTTGTGCCACGGGAGGCTGGCGATTGTGTGATCGTTTCGTAGTTCAACAAATAACGTTTCGACTACAATCAACGGTGTGATGATAGCACTGTCAGATTTTACAGGGCTGGTGCATAAATATCTTTGTGATATATGGTGATGATGGTTTGATGGTAGCAGAGTCTTAGGTCGAAGTCTCGCATGCGGCGGCACTAACGCTGCTCCTATTTCTGCCGTAAAGGAGCAGTGTGAGAACTGCTGTGTTTCGGTTTGCAGGGCGTAGTTAGACAGAAGACATTGAACAGGAGGCATTCCAACTTAGTCCTCTGGGGTAGCGACGCATCGACGTACAACGTCAGATATGACTTCCTTCCTGCTTCAGGTTTGATGTGAATGTCCATGGGCTGCAGTGATCACTTAACATCAGGTGGACTGCATGCTCGTTTGCTATTCCGAATGAATATAATTTTTTTTTATTAAGACTATGTATGTGTGTATGACGCTCCGCCAATCCGAACTTGGCCAGCGTGGTGGACTATGGCCTAAAAACTCTCATTTCTGAGAGAAGATCCGTGCCCAGCAGTGGGACAATAATGGGTTGATGATGAGGTATGACGCTCTTTACTGACAGTCATAACGCGTGGTTGTCGGTCCTCTGATCTTGCTACGTACGTATCGGGCACGAAAAAGCTCCACAGACTGTATTAATGCCCACTAGAATATCTACCTTGAACTTGGTTATACATACGTATCAGGCACGAAAAAGCCCTACGGACCGTATTAATGCCCGCTGGAACGGCTACCTTGAACTTGCTACGTATATATCAGGCACGAAAAAAGTTTACGGACCGTACTAATCCCCATGAGCACCGCTGCCTTGATCTTGCTACGAACGTACCAGACAATAAAACACTACGTACCACACTAACACCCACTACAACGATGAACTGGTTGTTACGTATATACGTATCAGGCACGAAATAAGTTTACGGACCATATTAATCGCCACGAGAATCGCTGCCTCGATCTTGGTACGAACGTTCCAGATAAAAAAACACACACACGTAGCAACAAGTTCAGGCACGGTATCAGGCACGAAAAAACTCTACAGACTGCATTAATGTCCATTACAATGTCTACCTTGTTCTTGCTACGAACGTACCAGACAAAAAACACTCAACATACCACACTAATACCCCCTAAAACGATGAGCTTTTTATGAACCCATGGACCGAATCCGACTGAAACGCTATGGCGTATGCGTCTGCGTACGGGTAAGGAAAATTTTACCCAAGATTTGGATAATAGACGACTACGAATGAACACCAAGTAACCTATATAAGTTCTACTTCTTCACCAGATAAAAGGAGATTAATAAATAAAAGCATATTAAGTATTCCGTTGAAGTACGGAGCGGCGCGCGTAAACTAAAATATGCAGCGGCAATAAGCGATTGTTCCAATATGGATGGAATTCCAGAAAGTTTCATGGAAACTGGTGTACAGGAGTACGAATGTTTACTTGTTTACAGGAGGTATGAATGAGTTTTATACCAATCAAACAATTTGAATGTACTAAGTGAGCTACATCGTGAGATTTTAGAGGCAACTGGTATAGCGTAAGTAGTGTAGATTATGAACAGGAGACATTCTAACTTAGTCTTCAGGAGTGCAACACATTCATATACGACCTCAGATAGGACTTCCGTCCTATTGGAGGTTAGGTGTGGATGTGCACGAGCTGCAGTGATCACTAACGGATCTCAGAGGGGTACGCTGGGCATGGAAACCGGACTCGCCGGTGAGAGAACCCGATTTCAAACCTTCCGTATGGCCCGGTCTGCCGGTCTGCCGTTAGGAGGGTCCTGGGTTCGATTCCCAGCGGGGCAGAAATTTGAAAGATGAATTTAGATTTCTGTACCTGGTCTGGGTGTTTGTGTGGTTGTTTCTGTGTCCATGGTCCATGGCACCCAAGACACAGGTTAAATCCTACTGTGGGGCTGTGAGCGTGAAGCGTTATTTACTTTATTATTTATTTATTTACGTAGGCCACCTGACGCTAAGCGGTCACTGCAGCCGCAGGATATCAAATCACGTTGCTTTACTCTATTGTCCGTTTTTGATTTACACAACTTACAGGATTTACAGGAAAATATTGATACCTAATATGAAAATAAAATTCTAGGTATATCATTTTCCGAACGTCAACAAGCAGCACTCGATCATCAGTAACAGGATCGACAGGTATTAGTCTCTCTGTTTACGTTAGCGTCGATTGCCCAGTGTTTCTCAAAGTGGCATCCGCGGGCCGTAGCGTAGCAACATACAGGTGGTCTTATGTCAAAGGCTCGCATGCGGCGGCACCACCGCTGCGTCAATTTCTGCAGTATTCAAATATTGGTTTTTAATGTGAAGAAGTAGCAAGCTAACATGCAACCGTACGTGTATGCGTACAGTAGCCCGGTCGAGGTCTCCGATACCGCGTTCCCTGTCTGCTCTCAATGCTCTCCTGGATGCTGCGTCGCACTGTGACTTGTTTGCGGATGAATGGGAGACGATATGCGATATGAGAGAAGTGGATGCGTGATGTATGACTGCTACATTGACATTAAATAGATTAATATTACTGACTTATTGGCATTTATTTACTAATTATTGATTGACTGACATTTACCGATTTGTATTATTGAATTTGAAATTGAAGTATTCTAGTGTTTAATTTAATTTAATCTGACTTAATATTGTTCTAATGTCATTTGCTGTTACAAAAAGGTTTTTGATTGTTCTGTTTATGTTCCTGTCATTCTATATTATTATGCAGTGTGTATGTACTTAAGTAATTAGTGTAATTGGTGTAAAACCGTACAAATTTCAATAAATAAAAAAAAATGCAAGCAATCTCCTTAGTCTCTGCAGCGCATGGACAATCACGTCCGACCTCAACTATCCGAAGCGCCCGTGGGTACCAGGCGAGCCTTCGACATGAGCAATTATCTGGAAGACTTGTTAGAAACGTACGAGCTTTAAGTCTGTACACTTCTAATGTTATGCTGGACTGAGAAGTATCCTTCTGACCAATTACGATTGTACTTTTATTTCTTAAATTTTCGAGAAAATAACTAAAGATATTACACACTTAACCCTAAATCTTGATACTAAAAACTAAGAAGAAATAAATAATGACGAGATACAGCAAGATAGATTTTTAGTATGCGCCGCCATACACACGGGAGGACAATTGCGATGATTTCGTGATTTTCATACGACGCGGCCGCAGGTGGTAGCCAACGTAGTACTAAGAACTAAGAAGAAATAACGAATAAAGAGATACATCATGTTATCTCTGCAGTGCGCGCTGCGATATACATAGTAGGTCAATTAACATAAATTGCTGTTTATTATGGGACAAGACTGCGGGCAATAGCCTACATAATACTAAAAACTAAGGAGAAATAAGAGGAAACAAGTAATGAAGAGATACAGCATGACATCTCTGTAGTATGCGCCGCGATATCAAGGGGGTCAATTAACATAAATTCCTGTTTTAATGGGACAAGGCTGCGGGCGATAGTCTACTACGAAATATTTTATGATGGCGGTAGAGTTTTATGTCGAAGGCTCGCCTGCGGCGGCACCACAGCTGCGCATATTTCTGCCGGAAAGCAGCAGTGTGAGAACTGATGTGTTTCGGTTTGAAGGGTGTGGTTAGGTAGAAGACACCGGACAAGAGGCATGCTTAGTGCTTAATTAGTTAGTATGAATAGCAACGCATGCACATACGACCTCAGATAGGACTTTCGTCGTAGTTGAGGTTTGCAGTGAAAATTTTACAGTGTCAATTTTTTTATATTAGCCGAATAGCAAACTAGCATGCAGGCCACCTGATGTCTTTGCAGCCCACAGCTGAGGTTGTGTGTGAATGTGTCGCTACTTGTGAGGACTAAGTTTGTAATACCTCTCGTCCAGTGTCATCTGCCTAACTACAATCGTCAAACCGAAACACAGCAGTTCTCACACTGCTGCCTTACGATAGAAACAGGTGTAGGGGTGGTGCCGCCGGAGGCGAGCAGACTCTACCACTATCAGACCATCGTCTATTTAACATCAGGTAGCCGGCTCGCTCGTTTACTATTCTATTATCGTAAAAGGAATTACGTGACATTCTCGAGGACATTTTCAAATACAACATCACGGCACGAACATCCGTCGTACACCGCATTCAATATTTCACCGTCAACCTCGTTTATCGAGAGCCGTTACGGTGAACATACGGATGCTGAGGAAATGAAATCGACAGCCCATTGAAACGGGAATACTGAAAAAGGTTTCGGACCCCGCGCTCTACTGTCGTATAGTGCGAAGTGTACGTGGTCGAACGTATCCGTTTGTAACGTTTTTTTTCTTTATACAAACATAATAGCAAACGAGCATGCAGGCCACCTGATGTTAAGTGGCATCTGCAGACACCCGAGGTTGTGTGTGGATGCGTTGCTACTCTTGACGACTACGTTGGAATGCCTCCCGTCCAGTGTCGTCTGCCTAACCTAACCTTCTTCAAACCGAAACACAGCAGTTCTCACACTGCTGCTTCACGGCAGAAATAGGTGCGGCGGTGGTGCTGCCACAGTCAAGCCTTCCACATAAGACTCTCGCACCATCTACCACGATCTGTAACGACGAAGATCCGTGAAGATCTGACGGTGGTGGAGTCGTATGTCGAAGGCTCGCCTGCAGCTACGCTGCTGCTGCACCTATTTCCGCCGTAAAGCAGCATTACGAGAAGGGCTATGTTTCGGTTAAAAGGGTGTGGTCGGGAACAAGACAACGGACAGGAGATATTTTAACCAAGTCCTCGGGAGCAACGCGTCCACATAAAATGTCCTAGTTGAGGTTTGATGTGGATGTATCTCGGCCATTGGCCATGTACCATTTAACCTCAAGTCGCATGCGTGTTCGTTTGCTATTCCGTTAATAAAAAAAATAAAAAAAATAGGTAGTATTGCAAACTAAAATCTTCCTAAGAGTCTACTTTACAATGAATGTAGTCAACCCGAATAGAACGAGACCAGAGCGAAACTAGTCAAACAAACAAACATCAACCAGTCTCTCGCACCACTGGCATTGTCGCCTGCAGCCATTTAAACGTTTTTGTCATCCGCTGTTTTGGACTTTTTTTCACGAAGTTCCAGTCAAAAAATTTCCCGTATGTTTTATATGGATGTTTTATTTTATTTTTTGTTTTAGTTTTATAAAAGTCCTATTTGAATTTGTACCTTGTCAATCCTGAGAACTCATTTGCAATGGCTGTACGTAGAAGGATCGCGGCCCCTCAATACGAAGGTGGAATGTCTCTTAGCTTGTCTGCTATAAATACGGTTTTTCATGCTCTTAATATTGCATTTTTTTTAAATACAAAAGAATATCTACATTAGAATCTGAATTATAGAATTGCTGCTACAGTACGGACAGAAAGAAGTAACGCTTGCTATCCGTCTGAAGAATTGTCTATTAACATCAGTAATAGTACAAATAATTAAGGCTTATTATCCACATGAGGAATTGTCTAGGAATATTTTTTAATACGAATAGAAAGTAGTAAGGCTTGTTATCGACATGCGGAATTTTCTAGCAATATTTTTTGGTACGAATAGAAAGAAGTCAGGCTTGTCATCCGCACGAGCAATTGTCTAGGAACATTTTTAGTACGAATAGAAAAAAGTAAGGCTTGTTATCGACATAAAGAATTATCTAAGAATATTTCTTAATACGAATAGAAAGTAGTAAGGCTTGATATCCACATGAGGAATTGTCTAGGAATATTTTTTAATAAGAATAGAAAGAAGTAAGGCTTGATATCCACATGTGGAATTGTCTAACAACATTTTTTTGTATGTATAGAAAGAAGTAAGGATGACTATCGACATATGGAATTGTCTAGGAATATTTTTTAATAAGAATAGAAAGAAGTAAGGCTTGTTATACACACGAGGAATTGTCTAAGAAGATTTTTTGTACGTATAGAAAGAAGTAGGGATGATTATCGACATAAGGAATTGTCTATGAATATTTTTTAGTACGAATACAAAGAAGTAAGGCTTGTTATCCACACGAGGATATACAACAAAATAATGTGACCAGTAGCGCGACGAGAACCAGTTTTCGTTCATTCGAATTTCAATTCGTTCCATTCCGACATTCGTTCCTTTTGGACACGGCGATGCGGGCTGCCCGTGGAATTCTTTTTTTATATACTTGCTTTTGTAAGGCATTTTGAATCCATTTCTGTACTGCGATGGTTTTAGTTTTTTCATTTCACATTTGTGTAGAATTTACGTTATTACGTAAAGAGGTCACTACAGCCCATGGGCATTCATATCAAACCTCAACTAGTTGGTGTCCTATCTGAGGTCGTATGTGGATGCGTTGCTTCTCCTGAGGACTATCTTTGAATAGTCCTCCTGTCTTTAAACTCTACGATCATCAAACTACTGATGTAGTAGATGCTACTACTGCATCAAAATACTGGTATATTAGGCGCCTTGAACACACACAGAGACAAGTCCACAAATACCAAGACCAGAAACAGAAATCCAAATTCATAATTTAAATATTTGCCTATCTGGGAATCGAACCCAGGTCTCTCCAGATAGCATA
>DWKW01002730.1:0-10708 GCA_018250115.1 Doberes anticus
CTTTTTGCACTGCCTATTTTTGTACCTCAATAACTATCTTGTAGGACAGGACAGGGCACGTGCACTCTGCACCCAGGAATGTATCTCTCTTCTTCCTTCCCGCATAATCAACAAGCATTCTGTATTTGCTTGCTGCCGTTTATGTTTCGTACTCTTCTCGAGCCACCCGTTAATTTCTTCTCGATTTCCTCTAGGCTTTTGCCTCGCGTCTCAGGTACGAAGAATATTACAAAGAATAGTCCTATCACACAGAGCACAGCAAATAACCAAACTGTGCCGTACATTTGAATGGCCGCAATAATGTTGTGAAAAGTTTTCGTAACGATGAATGTGCAAGTCCAGTTGAATCCGGTGGCCAGAGATGCTGCGCTACCTCGAATCTTTGAAGGTAAAATTTCTCCCAGCATTAACCATGGAATAGGACCAAAGCCAATCGAAAATCCTAATACATAGATAACCAGACAGGCTAATGGCAGCCAACCGTAACTGCTTACGTCGACTCCTGCCTCTTTTACGTAGAAGTAGGAACCTAAACCGACAAGCGTGATGATCATAGATACAGATGAAATATACAGCAACATTTTTCTTCCCAACCGATCAATGATTGCTGTAGCAATAAACGTTGATATGAAGTTTACGACTCCGATTATAATACTACTTAAATTTTTATCAACACTGCTTCCTGATAGCTCAAAGATCGTTGAAGCATAAAATATCACGGCGTTAATACCACTCAGTTGTTGAAATAACATGAGCCCAAGCGAAATTAGCACAGCCGGTATATATTTTTTTGAGAAAAGCTGTCCCAACGAATTTCCACGAACTAGGTCGCTTTCCGCTTGTGATCTAGTTAGGTCACGCATTTCCTTTTCAATATTTACATTTTTTCCTCGTAACCACTGCAGGGCTTTATGAGCATCTTCAACACGGCCCTTAGTAATGTACCAGCGAGGTGTCTCTGGTGTCGCAAGCATTAATAAAAAGAACGGAACTGGAAGTGCTGCACCAAAGAACGCCAAATGTGACCAGTTAAGATAACTTCCAATTAAGAAAGCCAGAAGGATTCCTGTATTACCGAATGCTGTAGGTAGTAAGCCGAGGGCTCCGCGTACTTCCGGTTGTACCGTTTCTCCGAGGTACACAGGGAATGCGAGCGATCCGACCCCTACGCATATTCCGCAGAAAATTCGACCGACGAAGACCATGATCACGTTAACTGCAGTCGCAATGAACATCCAGCCAATCAAAAATGGTATCGCTGTACATATTATTGTCATTCTTCTTCCTAAGTATTCTATTAGCGGTCCGCCTAGGATGCCGCCAACTAGCGCAGCCAAAGGCATCAGACCTCCAATCCAGCTATTCTGTAATTTAAAAAATATGTACATTAAATATTTGCTATACGAACGGCAGAACGGCTTATTGACCACTGTGCCATAAATTCTAAAAAAAAAGAATTTTGCCGTAAATTTTAACTCAGCTCTGTTTTTTATGAATTAACAACAAGTTTTTTTAAAATCCTGTTAATTTAGGATTACTTTCTATTGCCGGGAGAAAATATCCTTTATCATAACCCAACACATTGTTTGCTATACGTAAATAATCAAAAAAATTCAACAATTAATTTATTTCATTTTAAATTCATGATTTCGCCTATTGTAGATAAGTCAAGCTATACATTAAGTATTTCTTGATCAAGTACTTCTTCGAGTATTGAAGCTCCATATCAAAGTTCATAATAAGAATAGGTAAGAAAGACCCATAAATCAATTAACAGAAACTTTTGTTATTTTAATGATATTATAAATTGTAATTGCACAAATGTATCAGACATTTATGAAGTTTTTAAATAACTTACTTCTTCAGACGTGATGCTTAATGTTTCATTCATGTTTGGAAGTGCTGGAGACGTGTAGCCAGATGAAAAACCGACGATGAGGGAGCCCATCGACACTGCAAATGCTGCAAATATCTGTAACAATAGAATTTCAGTTTAAATTATATTCCACAATTATTTATTTCACTACTCCAATTAACGATAAGAACCTGAAAAGCTTCCGATTTTAGCATTCCGGTGAAAAACTTCAATCTTGACAAATAAGTTGTATCTAAGTTTTCAAGCGTTGTCACGTAAACCCTAACAGGAAAGCTCTGAAGCTCTGTTTGTGGTTCGTTCGATTTTGTACTTGTTGCTTGCTTCTATATATACACGGGGTGTGCATACGTTTGACGTTTTACCCCTGTGTTGTGTATACAAGGAAGTGAATACTGAAAAGTTTGCTAAGCAAACATCATTGGAACAAAAATACTCTGCACTTACGATAAATTTGCTGTTCTTCAGAATTTTAATAACGAACATAATGTAACTAGCAATCTTGTTTGTATAATTCAATTAAAATTTAACAACATTGCAATAATTAAAAAAAAAATACACGATATATCTAGGTACTCAAATATTATGGCTTTGTGCAAATGTGCAACCCATTCGCCTTGTGTATCATCAAATAAAAGCTAAATTATTAAAAAGACCAAACTAACCTGTGTCCATAGATAAAGCCGTTGAGTTGTAGGTCCATAAGGTTGAGCATCTCCGTTTATGGTATAATCTGTTTTAATTTTATTATTTTCAGTGCTCAGCTGTTTAACAAAAGGCACAGAGTTTCTCAAATTCTCCTCCTTAGCGCTTTTAATTTCCATTTCCATTTTGTATTTAAACTCGTTTCCTAAACTGATTTGACGTAATTGTTGAAAATGACGACGGGTTTTTTCAAACGAATCCTGTTCGTCCTCACTGCTGCTTTCCGTGGAAACGTTTTCTGGGATTGTTGCGTAGTTAGGTGCAAGTGTGCCCTGTGAGCCACACGAAGTGGCAAGGGATGTGCAGGTAGTTGATGCGGAGAGCGTTGGTCGTGATGGAACGCGTGCGTATTTTGGTCCCCGGGTACGGTATAACCGCTCCTCGTCGGTCTGCCCACGGCGACTTTGCTCGTTTCCACCCTGTGATCAAAGTAAAAGACTTAATAAGCACTTTGTTCTTGACTTGTTAGGGATAAGTTAATTTTTACGATCTCAATGTATTACCGAAATATTCCAGCAGTGCACCAGTAATTAAGACCGGAATCTTGTTTAAACTAACACACTCAACATTAACTACTAAAGTATATATCCGCAAACACGGTCCATTTATTATATTTCCTATCTTATGTGCGTAAGTCAGTCCAGACGATAAGAACTGTTGAACTCTGAGAATCTGAGGTCAGATAGAGAAAACATTGCTTACTGACCACTATACATATGGTCGCAGCATGTTTTCGATAACCTAATGATATGTATAGCGCCCACCGTGACCCAATCAGCAAATCGATTCCTGTCTTAGACATCACTCAGGATTAACAAGGTCTCGTTGTTATACATAGACTTCATTTATGTCAAACTTATGTGAAGACACACAGTCTTTTAATGATAGAGTCGGCGCTACTGTTCCTATCGATTGTTGATGTTATCATACGACTGTTACTTTAATGATGTTTATAAAACAAAGCTTACGTTTATATACGTAAACATTTATTTTGTTAATAAATGTAAACAATTAGGAATTCGAACAAAATTTTATTTACTTTAAATAGCAAAACTTTTTCTTATGTAGTAATATTAATAGTAGTAATATTCATTGATATTGTGAGTTTAAACTTAGGAGTCTTATGTTGAAGCGTAGTCTTCTGTACTTTGTTAGTGTTCCGAAACATAGGAATCTTCATGCAATTTATATTCTTAACTTATACCTTTATTTCATCATGAAAAGTTTTGTAATTTTGCCAATATTTCGATAGCATATTATTCTTTATTGACTCCTTCAACTTTAAAAATATGCTGGACGTACTGTCTTTGTGATTCACTGACATTCTTTTAAGTCAAATGTGAAAAGTAAATAATACGTAAAATACGTAATAGGTTGAATAATGTTTTATTTACATTTTTTTTCTCTATTCAAAATAAAGTACCACCAGTTGAATATACACTTTTCTACAAAAATACGCCTTATTATCAGCTGTTTCAATTTAACGGTTTCGTTCTGGCTAAATACAGCATTTTCTTTAGGTATTTGAACTCTTTGTTTCATCCTTTTACATAACCTAGAGATAATTATACGCATGTTGTTATTGGTATCATTGCAAATGAAAAGGTCGAGTAAATCACGTGTTTCATACATATAGTTTAAAGGACTGATCAGGGCATTCTACTTTACTTGTTTACGTACTTCTTAATACTTCGAAGTGTAATATAATTTGTTTTCAATTGGCAAGAGGTAGGTACCTTTTCTTAGGTAGGTAGGTAAAAAATCCTTACGCTATAAATTGAAACTTTCTTTTCTAGGTGGCAAATGGATGTTAATAAAACACGAGCAGTCTTTAAATCGATTGTAACCTTGAACTTGTTATTGAAAAGAGTTATCGATGGGAACGCCCTACCTCTGCTATAACTGGGCTGACCCGTTGCCTTATCGTAAACAACGTGAACCCAATTGCGAAATTCCATTGATCTATTTTATGTAGACCATATGTTTTCAGGTTTTGTACATTTAAAAAAATATTTTAAACGATATGTCACTTGGTCATTGTGGTGGATCATATCCACACTAAATCCTTATCAACTCTGAAAGGGTCCGGTGCCCTGTAGTGGGACGATTGTGGATTGTAGGTACAATAATAAGAACTGTAATTAGGTGATAAAGGTCTATTGTGTTTCATGATTACCTAAAAGTATCTCCTATGTTTTTAAAAATTTGTGGTGATACAAGTAAAATTGCATTTCTGATGTTGATATTATTCATCAGGAGATAAATATGCATAAGATATACAAATGTTACTTCGTAAATTGGTTCCGACAATTTTTTTGACAGGAAGTATGAGAAATAGGTACTACATGTTCATTTACAAAATGCCAAATCCGTTATAATATTGCAGCTACTACAGCCTGAAATTGAATTTGAATTTGCATTTACTGTTATAGAGAGTGAGTGCCCTCTATTGAAAGATATTGGAAGCAGTTGGTTTGCTAGCTGAGTAAGTAAATATTACAGACATTTGAAAGATGGCGCTTTTGTCCTGCTATTCTAGTATTCTAAACTGAGTTGTATCGCCACGTGCAACGGGTCTAAAACTACCTAAATATTATTTAATTTAGCATTACGTGTATTGGTAAGTAATTATGTCATTCAACTATTCAACAGATCGCCATGCGAAATTTAACTTTTGAATGTAATTTCCAATAGTATGTATCAGCCTCATACGAATTATAAGATATCGATGTGGTTCTATGATTTTTAAAACCATTAACCTAGCGCTGTTTTAAAACATGTTTACTTTATCTTGTAGATGTCAATATTACGTGTGAGTTTAACAAAATTTAACTGTTTTCCAAAGTTTTTCAGTTCAAATTCATTAACATTCTTCACATACTGTAACACTTTTTCTATAAACTATATTAAGTGGATAAATGAAGTATTTATTTGTGAAGATTTAATACTTATGTAGAAAAAGAAAAAACGCAAAGTTTACATTGGTTGCCAGGCAACCGAATACATCGACCGCTGTTTCGACCCAGGCGTATGCTACACCGCACAACACTTTCCAGAGCTTTCGGAACACACCTTAGAACTTTCGCGATGTAACTGTAATTATAATAATATACTTCGGAAACTGTAGGTATTGTTAGATTAATATAAATAATTAACATTCATGACTCATGACTTACGATTTCAGTGGGCAACTGTCTCAAATATCCCATTATTTTCCCCATTGGGTTCGGGTTATTCTTATTGAAGCTCATCTTGATCACTTCACTTGTAAGTTGTTTCGAGTATGAGTATTAAAAATTTGATTGTTTATTTAAACTATCAGGGAACGTCAAAGTGGTAATGTTGATAATAAGTAACACTTTTAATAACGGTATTTTGTCTAAATTTATAAAGTTTTTTATAATCCAGATTCGTGATTATCACCAATTTCAAACATATATCACTCGTACGTTTAATAGTCTCAGATAAATAATGTCTGTTTCGACCAGTGTAAATCCAGTCTACCGACTGTAACCGCGACTTGACACAGTTTTGCCGCCGAACGAAAATAGTTATACGTTCTTAAAAGTTTACGTTCTAAAATCACTAGAATGTGTATTTCATAAAGTTTTAATTTCGCGCGCTTTCTTACGAGGTGCACAACATTCAGTTTTTACAAGTCTGCACAACAATCGAAAATGTTGGCAGCGCGTACCGATTTCTTCAGAGTTCAAGTTATCTATTGAAACTTGCAGATGGCAGCGCGGTGTTTTATAGGAAGGTTGGCAGTGGTCGGCGGCGAGCCTCTCGCCCCTCGCCCCTCGCCATCGCATTGACGTCGCGATACCCACATACGATACCACGCTTCGTATGTGGGTGAACCTTTTTTGGTGTGTGTGCACACATAAGAAACTTAACAGTGCAACACTGTACCTGAATTGCTTTGAATATTTGTATAAAATGTTAGACTTATTGATTTTATCAACAATTTAGACCTTGTATGCCGTATTTTTAAATTTTATTTCTATTAGTAATTATCAGTAATTCTTAATTGTCAACAGGTAAAATGTAAAACCAATGCATATCGGTTTATTACATAAGCAATGGTTCAGAACGTACTTATCATTCAAGTAAAAAAAATATATTCTCATTTACTTATTTTATACCGCTGTAGGACTTTAAATATGTAATTAAAACAGTTTTAGGTAGCTATATTGTTTTTAAAAATTATTGAAAGATAGTTGGAGTCATCCTCCATGTTAGTCATTTTAACAGTATCCCCGAAAGCTTCGTAAAAGGGAATAATAAAATTAAATTAAACTACAATGTTTCATGTTATTATTGCTGCAACTCTAGAAATCCCATTTCGTCCAAACCGGTTGGAATTTTGACAAAAAACTTGTAACGTACATAGTTACGCAGTAGAATTTTGGATACGGCCATTTTTTACTGTGTTTTGATTGTCAATTGTTCCGTTGTTCAGAGCTGCAAGGTTGGGGAAAGACTCTAAATATTAATATAAATAAACTACAAATACAACAGAAAAGTCCTTTATATTTTACATTATCAATTTTAACCATCTCAATGCAATCAATTCTATTAAACGGATCTAACGAGATACGTATATCATTTTTTAAATACGTCTTGCTACGGATTTTTTTTGTCAGTTTAATCGTCATTAGACTTAACATTCTAGTGTTAGATAATATTGCAAAAAAAACTAGTACCTATGTAAGTATGAGATACACAAGTTTCAGTAGCCGATTCCTGTTGTTTGCGGTTTGTTGTTGTTGTTTCCTTTGGGCTTGCGGTTTTTCTGCACGTAATACCTACTCTTCAGAATTTAGGCGTGTCACCACACACGACATAGCACCGCATGCGTCGCCTCTAGGTATTGCTTCTGCGAGTCCGAATTAGGGTCGCTATCTTAAAAAAAATTACGATCAATTACATGTTTTCAATGTTTCAACGGCTTCTTAGCGGAAATTATTTTAATGAATCTTGTAAAAGGTTGTAAAATAATATTTGAATCACCTACTTATATCTGCATTAATGTACAAAAATCCGCATTAATGTTTTATGTACCTAAAGCATTTTTATCTCTTGCTTTAACTTATTTAGTCGTTATGAGTAATTTTTCTTGTTAGAAATGCATAGCATATAGCGTAAAAACTGATCAGTTATTAATTATAAGATTTATGTTTATGTGGCAACCCTATCTATCCTTAGCTCACCAATTCGTCTAAATAGAATGCATCATTTTATAGGTACATTTGGCGCCGCACCACGCCTCCATAACGACGCTTGTCGCACGTCGCACTTACATTGACTTGCAATATTATTTTATGAGCATGCGTGCCTTAATCACGGACTGACGCCACGGCGTAGGAAGTAAAATATCCTAGCTATTACTGAATCAAGTGCTTATCGATCTGCATCATATTCCTTATACGTTATCACCGTAATAATTATTTATGCAATTCATTAAGATCGACGAACTCTACCGTTTCCGTATACGAGTAAACGACATTCTACTTCAATTGAATTGAAGAATTTTACATGTTTTGAAGATAATACGATTTAATAGTATAAAGATTTTTTTCCGATAAAAAAACAGACGCGCATGAAGTCATAAACTAATATTACTAAAGTAGCTTGAAATGTAAATAGATTAGCTACTAAGCTAAGCTTAGCTACCTACCTAAGTATTAGCTTAGATAGATACTTTGCTGATCTAGAAAAAAGTTGAGTAAATGGTGATTGCTTCCTTTTGAAAGCTACACGAAAATACTGTATTTTTTAGCATTAAAAAATAACATATTTAGAAGGAGGACGGGTAGAGACTCCTTTCTTACATTATGTCAAAGAAGATGGTGTTTGTTTGACTTACAACAAGCACAGTTAAAGCTTGCAAGATTTTATGGTTCGCTAAAGAACAAAAAACAGTCATGTAAAAATAAGAAAACTGTAAATTTTATATGAATTTCTTTACGTCTGTTAAACTGTTGGCTGTTAAAAGCAATAACTTAATATTTAACGAGAATTATAAAACGCCAAAAAATATTGACACAACGTTATTTCAGATATTTTTTACCACAGCTAGCTTCAGTTTTTAAATAGCTCAATGAATATGAAGACATCAATTATTTTTCTTATGTCACAATACGCAAACGCTAACTCTAGTTATTTGTAACGTGCATAAGATCACGTGCGCCTGGCAACGTCGAGATGGTACGTGCGTGCCGGCAAGTGAACACCGAAAGTCCGTGGGCTGCCGCGCCCCCACACACACAAACGGTCAGTCATCAAGCTTTCGCGTCACAGCGATCGACGTCACGGGCAGGCCCCCAATTGATGTGGTAAGCTCGGGTCGGAACATTTGAATTTAGAAGGAAAAGCATAAGAGTTATTTTTGAAACAGTATATTAACTATCCACATAGTTTATGTAATTGTAAAATTTGCTTGGTAGTAAAACTATTATTCGTATAATTAAATATGATTAATGTAATCCTTAAATGTATTGCGTAATAATAATGTTCTGTAATTTTTATTACACATTTGTCTACCCGAAAAGGGCTTAATGTGGGGATATAATATTTATTTGAAATCTTTTTGTCCGTTATTTCTGTATATAAATAATTTTGGATTTTAAAACCAGACACAAGTGATATAATGACATCATGGCATGCTAAAAGCCCAATCGTCCTAAATTCGCTCGAAAGAAAGTCACATAATATTAAGTTTTTATGTCCGGATTTTCTTTCAGACATTATTCGTAAATCTGGTAAATCTGTACTGAGAAAAATATCTAAATATATGATGCGCACGTGACGAACCGGATGACACATTGCACAACATGTCACGCCTACTGTATTCTTAGAAATGTTTTTGACGTCCAATAACCTTTGCAGAAATTGTTTTTTAGAAACTTACTACATCTGCAGAAAACCGATTACAAAACTGAAAATTAATAATCTTTATTTTTTTATTATAATGTTATTTAATCGAGTGATAGCCTAGTGGTTTGATTCTTAACCACGTAGCCACCACCTGGTCTGATTGGTCGGGGTTCAAATCCCGGCATATATCTCTATTTCTCGAAATATTATCTAAACAAATTTTTTGAAGTATTGTGCGTATTGTAAATTAGCACTCGCCTGAGTTCTCCGAGATATTCTCAAAGACATATGAAGTCCGCACTTTGCTAGCGCGGTAGACCTAAACCCTCTCATCTCTGTAAGGAGACACTCGCCCAGCAGTGGGACACCAATGGGTTATTTGTGGAGTCTGTTAATGCAAAGAATACGCAAATACCTAGACTAAAATAAATTGGCACAGGCAATACATGACGTACGTGTGAGGGAGTTCATAAGATTTCGATGTTTGGTTCTAAAAGTTTTTTGGCATATTTGTAGGAGTATCGAGGCATTTAATCATGAGCTAATAAAATATCACTCGAACGCCTAACATTTTAAGTCAATAAAAGCTTTGTTATGGTTTGATAATGATGTCATCGAATATTCGGAGGAAAGAATTAAGTAGCCAACATCTCCATGATCGCCATCGGGTGAAAAGGATTTAAAAGAGTAAAAAACCCCGAATCCAGTTGACATCTAGGCGAACCCTAAAACTTCTCACTAAGTATTAAATGAAATACCTTACAAAAATATTTTAAATTATGTAGGTATTGTGTTCATAATATATTTAAAACGGTACATATAACAAAAAATAAAAAGGTACAAAGATAAATATTTAAGTTTTTCAATTTTCACTTCCGATTGATTTCCATGAAGTTTTTTTTACGTATAGTTTAATAGATTTTGACAAGATTAGATAGTTAGGATAAAGAAAGTTATGAAAAAAAACTGTTATGGTTTTTTTAAACTACACTTTTTTACACACTACTTATCTCTTGAACAAATCATCTAATTTACATACAACTTGCGACATTTGACGCAGTTTTTATAACTAAAGACTGATTAAATTTCAAAATTTCATTTCTTATGTAGAGAAAGGGCATTTTAATTATAACAGGATAGTAATAGCGAAAATTTGTTAACAACTTTCTCGTCAATCCACATTACGACACATATACAAACGATACGACGGTAGAAGATTCAATAGTTTCAATTATTTAATACAAAATTATG
>DWKW01002731.1:0-10707 GCA_018250115.1 Doberes anticus
ACCACATAAGGTTTGGATCCAATCTTGTACGGTCATCTAAATTAGTTCCTAAGACCTTATTGTGAGAACGAATAAATTATCTATTATTATTATTATATTAATATCCTTAATTAATGTTGTATCAAAATCGTATTCTGTCGTTATGATGAAGGTAATTATTCCCGGTGGTCTTACACCAATGTTCAATTACAGTTGCATTGCTATGCTAATCCTAGTCAAACAATAATTGAAATTGAGCGGCGCCCATGGTGCACTATGAAGAAGGCAATAACAAAACCAGACAATGTATAATCGCGCATATAATTTTCGCATACAAGATTTACAATAGGACAAGAGATTGGATCCCCTGTTCGTAACAGAACCCTTACCACGTTTGCAGTTCCGACAAAGGGTTCTACCCAACTTTTTGACACGGCATACATGCCCTCAATACAATTAGGGTAAAATTACACAACAGTGTAACGCACATTTTGCTGAAAAAATGCTGTTTTTTTATACTAAAGCTGTTAAACCGCTGAAATCACTTGAATGTAAGTACGGTGTATTTTCAACATTTCATTGCTTTAGCGCTAATTTGCTTCTAGAGTAGAATTCAACGATAACTTTAAATATAAGTGGCTTTTCGTATGCATATCTTTAACTTTAGTTTGCAGCTTTTCCCTCTTTTAAGCCATATGGTTCGACTTTTTTTGAATTTCAAGTACCTGAACGAAAAAATCTTGCAGATGTGAACGTGACGACGTTCTTTTTGCCGATACCGAATACTTTTCGCTAAGTGAGCTTCTACGTCAGTTAGTTAAATATAGTGCGAGTATATTATACTTTTCAAACATCTGTCAATTCATCGGCGGTTGACCTCGATCAAAGAATTAGCTTGGTATAAGTAGAAACATATGTGAATAAAAATGCCTTTTAGTCATAAAGTCTAATCTTTATTTAAAATTTAAATTCATTGTTTAGATTTTATCAATTTATATATAAGTGTCATTAAAGTTATCGTCTCAGCATCTGTTGATAACGGAAAGTTTATTTGTACATAAAATAATAGGCATTTCTCGCGGGCAACTAACTCTCAATGTTTTAATATCTTAAAAAAGATTATTATAATGTGCTCTTTCAATAAAAATATTTCCCACGAGCTAACAATTCAATTAACATGTACTGCGGGCTACTGCAGTGGATCATGATCGCATATGTTATACTCGTATAAGTGACACATGTGATCATTCTACATGACACAATAGGTTACAATTACAAAGTGACCCGTCCGTGGTAGGAATGGATACAGAGATATTTATGGTGGTAGAGTCTTTTTTCGAAGGCTCGCCTGCGGCGGCACCACCACCACACCTATTTCTGCCATAAAGCAGCACTGTGAGAACTGCTGTGTTTCGGTTTGAAGGGTGTAGTTAGGTAGACGACACTGGACGGGAGGCATTCCAACATAGGCCTCAGGAGTAGTAATTCATCCACACACTACCTCAGGTGTGGACGTCCATGGGCTGCAGAGACCACTTAACATCAGGCGGCCTGCATGTTCGTTTACTATTCTGCTAATATAAAAAAAGAGATTTTTATTTTAGTGAGAGGTGTGTATATTGTATGTACATATGTTAGTATCTATGACTCGTAAACGGCCACATCACTACTGCACAGACTTCTGCCGTAAAGCAGTAGTGTGAGCACTACTAAGCAGGAGTACTGGTTTTTGTGAAATAAAAAGTAGTAACAAAAGAACAATAAAGCCACCTGATGTTAGTGGCCTCTGCAGCCCATGGACATTGACTACCAAACTTAAATAAGACGAAGGTCCTGTTTAAGCTCGTTCTTACGTTGTTACACCTGAGAGCTAACTAAAGCATGCCCTGCTGCTTTACTGCAGAAATGAATCTCGGCAGTGTAGTCAGTAAGTAATCTTGCACATAATGTAAATTTTTAGAGTATCCGGTAATCGAATCCAAATACCTTCCTGATTTAGCCCGGTAAGATAACTTTTGTATAGTTAAATTCATGATAGTAGATAGCATAAATTCAGATAAAAAAATAAACGGTTTTGTATTTGGCGGACAAGCTTTTAAATCTACTGCAATGGAACAATCTGCATTCCATTACGAATAAAATATTGTTATTAAAGTCTTTAATGTTACAGTTAATGTACATACTTATTATTTATAAGAAAAAATCCAAATAGGTACTGTATTTAGGATCAGGAGAAGCCAATGGTAAAAAAAATCCCATTTGCCCGTCCGAAACTACCGGACAAACAAAACAAATTTTATTAATTTTCTATTTGAAGATGGACGTGGATGTCCAAGAGCTGCAGCGACCACTCAACATCACGTGTCATGCACGCTCATTTGGTACTTGCTCCTTTAATATAATCGGCACACTTTACCAAAGAGGGAACAGTAAGTCAGGAACTGTTACCGCCATATTAATTAGCGAACAGACATGGTCAAAGCAAATGGCGCAAATTGTTTATGTAACACGAAAAGCGAAGAAATTTCAGGCTATTATGCGTGATCACAAAAGAAAGCGGAATCGTGACATTTTATCCGTCGCTCCTCGGATCGCAAAGAAACCACCGCTTTCTACCGAAATTATTGTACTTTACGTCATGCGTTTATTATTTTTGATAATGGAAGTTGAACCATCGGCACGGATTAGAATGCCTACATTATTCTACGGTTTATTTGAAAACAGTTGATCTTATCGGTTACGGCGAAGATTCCTTTTAAAAATTTAATAATAAAAAAACGATTTTTATAATATCGTGGCATTACCGCTCATAGACATCTAGACTGATTAAAGAACTTCACTTCGACACCTTGGAGATTGAATATAATACAGACATTGTTAGCTAGGATGTACCAACTAATTAAACCCGAAACCCTCGTTGCCTGAACACTCGTTTTATACTCTCCCGTTCGTTATTTCGTTTAGTAGTCGAAATTATTCGTATTCCCCCACTGCATTAAATGATCCCCTAAGGTACCGCAGTGGCAGTTAGTTTCAAATATACGAATTGAACGATACACACGGTGCGGTTTCCATGTAGATGCATTTGTACACCTTCAGGATGTTACCCGACGAACGGATGCCTGGATCTTAGGCTACCTTGTTGATCGAATGTGGAGATTGGAAGGGAAGGGATTGATTCTCGTCCGTCCCATTCTGAGAGCATATGCAAGGTTTAACGACCCCTTTGCTCAAACTTTTACTTTAATCCTAATTACTATTGGTAACCGGTTCTGACCGAAAAAGATTATGCGATATATCAGCAACTCATTGCTCAGGAGACAGAAGGAGATCTTCTTAAAGGAATCAAACGACCTGAAGCAAATATTGAGGAATTGTGAATCTCCTTCGATGACCACCCAGTATACGAAGGCGATCGGGGATCAAATCTGTACCATGAATATAACCTTACAAACTTCATAACTGAAAGAGCAAGACGAACATTGTATTTTATATAAATGGAGGAAGAGGAAGCGCTCTCATTTTCGCTCGGTGTTACAACATAATAGCCTGAACGGCTTACTCAGTCCAAATCCCCTTCAGACCCTAAACAGTTACGTAAGTTTATTAAACGGTGTATGTGTTTACTGGGCTTACATTTCTAGAACATCATATTAATACTCGCGTTCGAGCTAAGCTAACCAAACACAACTACCATTTCACTTGCAGCGAACTAAAACACGAAGCTGAACTTCGTATAGTAGCTGAGGACGTTATGAGCAATATGACGCTAGCGTTTATTACCTTTCACGACTTGTTTCACTGATACGTGGTAAACTACAATGATCTCTTTTTTGTGTGATTAGTAAACTAGCTTGCAAGCCAATTGATATTAAGTGGTCATTGCGGCTTCGATGCACCACAGTTAGGACTATTGCGTTTGCTATAACTGACTGAGGTTGAAATTTATTGGTCTTATTATTCCTATTTCTATATCCTAGCATGTTGTATTTGGAGGTTGTTGTTAGGCAGAATACACAAATAGGAGACATTCCAACTTAGACCACTGGAGTCGTAACGCCGTCGTACGACCTCAAATAGAACTTTGGACTTTTTAAGGTTGGATGCGAGTTCATGGGCTTTAGTGACCACTTAGCATCAGGTGGCTTGCACGCTCATTTACTACTCCCTTACAATAAATAAAAATAATAATTTTTCCGAGGACACATTGCCACTCCTAAGAACTACTTCGGAACGCCTCCTGTCAAAGTAGTCTACCTAACAAGAACCATCATCATCAGCATTTTAGCAGTGGTGCGGCTGAAAGTGAACCGAGGACAAAAAGTTCAAACACTTTCAAAACCAAATCGTGATTCGATAGTGATGACTTACTTCGTTAAGTTAAGGTAAAAGAAGTTAAAAAAAGCTGCCGTATTTTAAGCGAACGAGTATTAGTAAACTAACCCATTAGTAAACTTTGGCATAAAGGCTTGCAACGCATAGTTGATTCAAACGTCCACAGCCAATGGTGCCCAAGAAGTCACCGGATGCCAGTTTGTCAGTATTCACTATAAAATGAACTGTATAGGTATATAATGAAATAAGTCGAGGCTTCCTTCTTTTCCATGCAAATCGAAAGCGAGATACTCGAGTGTCATTTTTATTATTCATTAAAGTAGTAGCAAACGACCGTACTACGTGATGTTAATTGGTCACTGAGTCCCTCAGACTTCCACATCCAACTCCTCACACAGGACTGAAGATCTACGTCACGTAACTTGCAAGCACAGCTGAATATTATAAAGAACTGGAATACCGCCCACAACGTTGTCTGCGTTATGACTGAAAAAAACAACGTTTTAAGACCAACAAATACTTCATATTCGATTTTCAAAAATATATTTATTGCATATCAAAATTGCAAAATGTTTCTTTCTTCCTTTCTTTCATATGATGGCGCGGTATGCAAATGACGCGAGTCTCATCCTCAACATTGTATTTTTATGGGATGATCGTAAAGGCAAAAAAGCCGTAATCCTTCCCGTGCCACCAGGGATTGCAATGTGTTCGAAGCAAGGAGATGCTCTTAGGAAACGGATTATGCAGAGAAAACTCAAACGTTCTTATGTATTGCTAGATTTTTCTCCCGGTTCTGCCCGCGTGATTTTAAGTAACAGAATTATTTCACAGTGACATTGAATTAAGTGCCCATGAACGGTTTTTGT
This sequence comes from Doberes anticus, assembly GCA_018250115.1. Classification (NCBI taxonomy): domain Eukaryota; kingdom Metazoa; phylum Arthropoda; class Insecta; order Lepidoptera; family Hesperiidae; genus Doberes; species Doberes anticus. The sequence goes on from DWKW01002731.1 coordinate 5,184, forward strand.
ATAAAATAATTTACTACAAACTTTTTGTGTTCGATATTTTTTGTATTGATTCCAGAGTCTTAAAAATAAAGTATTATGAAAAAAATATTTGATATACGATTATTTTCCCTCTGTTAGTTGTTGAAACTTTAAGTATAACGGGGTACAGTTTATTTTTTCCAAATTAAAGTTTAAATTTTTTTTTTATCAACCAAATCTCAAAATCTCAAAACCAAATGAGAAAATTCTAAAGTCATTTCCGACTGGTACAATTAGGCACATACACACTTGCACTTAATAATTTATTATATATGTATGTCAGATAAAAATCAAGCTCGTTATCAGTAACAGAGGCAGCTCTATATGATGTCTACGACGAGATGAGATAAGATGAAATTTCATCCAAGCTCGTAAACTTATATTTGCAGTCTGCGGATTAACATACACCAATGGATTTGAGTGATTATTCAAACCTTTCGATTACTTCCGCTGAATTTACGCATTACGCAGATCGATCTTCGAAGTAGAAATATCATACGATATAACGTTGCACACTCATATTTTTTACACCCTTATATCTCAGCTGTTGTTACTCACTACCTGAAATCAAAGTTGACGAACAAGTCTAGTTTTAGTATAGACTACTGTTTTTAATACTCTAAGTATAAAACGAAAAAAAAAATTACTGCGCTGCTGAAGCCAGTCCACAGTCGAAAGTTCACACTTTCTATCTCATCCCATAGATCTTTTCCTACCCCCTATCGAGTGCAAAGATTAAACAGTTCAATATTTAATTTTAAAAAAATCTGGGTTCTTTGAAACTGACTTGAGATTTTAAAATACAGCTCAGTACCTTTTTGACTTGTTAACGAGCTTTGAACTATGGCAAAAAACCTAACCGTATATGCTGTAGAGTTACTATGGGTAACTGAGGTCAATGACTCTATAGTAACGAATCATAGGGATGGTGGCGACTTTGTAAAATACCGCACATTGTTGTAGAAATCTCATAACCTGCCTGCATCCTTGGTGACCGACAATCATACACCCGTTGGGACGGTTGAGGTAACAAGGGGAAGGGGATGTTCGGTAGAACCAGCGAGTTAACAACTCTCTTTTGATGGAGAATTGAAAGAAGAAGGTTGCCCCGAGTAACGCTTCTGTACTTTCCGTAACACTAACGGTTACAATATAGTTGCATAAACTGTCTGTCTAGAATGGATTAAATTCGACATGGAATTAATAAGCGCACAAATGAAGGAGTATTGCTGAGAAGGTATTTTATTTTTACGCTCTGATCACTTTTCCATTAATTTGAGAGTATCAATTAGAGTGTAAGTGATAGCCTAGTGGTTAAGCTTCTCGACCCCGCTTCGTTCGGTCGAGGTTCACACCCCGGCACGCACCGCTATTTCTAATCGAAATATTGTCTATTCTATATTTTTTAAATGATCTGCTTATTATGAATCAATTATCACTCTCTTAAACGGTGAAGAAAAACATAGTGAAGAAACCTACATCCCTGAGAGCTCTCGATAACGTTTTCAAAGGCATGTGAAGTCCGCCAACTCTGAGAGAAGACCCGTGCCCAACAGTTGGACAATAATGGGTTGATAGAAATAGAGTGCAAATTAAACCTGATAATGGGCGCTATATGAACTATATTGACATATACTCCACCGCTTCCCTACCGGACGGCGGGAGATTTCTGATTATATGCATATTAGTGCATAATGCAAGTAACAATTCCTTGGACATGCGACGCCGTAGTACGGAAACGGCCCGTCCGGCCAAGCGGTCCAAATGGGCTGTTCTCATTATCTCCATATCGCTGCGAGCCTTTCAATGTCCACTGCTGGGGCACGAATATAACTGTCAGTCATGCGTCATTACTCTGCTCTAATGCGGTTTAGTGGGATATGTTTACGTTTATTTGTATACGTTTAGGTGTATTCGAAATAATTCTGTTGTGATGTGAATCGGGACGAGCACAATCGCATCGCACTATGGATTATAGTAAATCTTCATTCTCACGTCCCCGAAAAGACGTATTTCCTTACTTTACTTTAGGATGTCACTTGAAATGGTGTCTACACATTTTATGGTATTTACACATTTTAGCAACTCTTGCAACAAATTCAATTTAAAATATTTAGCTACAGTATGAAAGCCTAAAACGGCGAAGCCAATCACAGAGGATGGACCAGTACTATACGTTAGTAAATAACATTTTACGCTTGACATTATAATATGCTGAGAGGAAGTGATAGCCTAGTTAGGTATGCACCAACCTCCTGCTCCTATTGCAAATTAAATTTTTTGAAGCTATGTGCATATTAGAACTTATAATAGTTGCTTTTCACTGAAGCAATAATTCGTGATGAAATCAGCATGACTGAGAGTTCTTCATTATGTTATCAAAAGGCATGTGAACATCATCAACTCGCACTAAGCCAGCGTGGTTGACTATGGCCTTCTCATCTCTCAGAGGAAATCTGTGCGCAGCAGTGAGACAGTAATGTGTGGATTGTTGATCATATGCTGATTAATACACGTCCGACGCAGTCGGACAGTCGGATCTTCCTACTGCGTCTAAAGCATCCTTATTCTTAGTGCTACGGCAGTCCGGACACCAAACAGACTACCACCACCAGCAAACAGTTACCACCAGTAAACTGTTTTTCAGAGAACGGGATCGACACATCGAAACGCAGTGGACGAATATTCGCGCGCAACGCTCGACCGACCGACCAGCCAGCAGGCAAGCGGGACTATCTACCGATCGAGCTACGCGCACCGACTCGCAAACCGTCGACCGATATCTCGCTCGCATTCGTCTCGACTCGTCCGGGCGAGCAGCACGTGTGTCGCGTACGGTTCGAAAACCGACTACGAAACTTCACTCGTAACGTTCGACAAATTGTAAGCGAAGTGGTGTTTTTGAACGATCAGTTTTAAGTTTACAATACTTTCGTTTTGTTTAAACGCGGACAGTTTATTTTGTGTTGTTTATATTGTTCTGTGACTTTGCACATTGGAGGTATTCGGTTTATTTTCAATACGACCGTCTGTTTACCGTGAGTACGTGTTGAATTTCAATTTATATTTATGTAGGAGTGTTGTCCAGCTGATATTTATGCGGACGAGAAGAGATCGCGGCGTGAACTGCATTGGCGACCGAAGGTCGTGCGTTTTGTTGCAATCCAATCGGTTTCTATGGCATTACAATTCGCTGTAGGTCCAGAGCCTACCATTCAAAATTAGACATTAATGCTAATTGCCCAAGTCACTAATTGCCGTCATGATCAATTTTTAGTTACTTGACTATGCAATCGGCCATAATATGCCTACTTAATACTAGCATAATAATAATATCGTCATAATTTGTTAAGATCTCAGAAATGATTAAAACACGTTTATTGTAAAAACGCTAATTAACCAATGCACTTTGTTCTCGGTCGAAATAAGTAAATTTACGGGTTTTAGCATTTAATTTGCAAAGTATTTTCCAGTTTTCTACAAACGAGCGTGCGTTGAACTCTTTTCTAGGATTTTTCTCACGCTTCCTACAGTGTTAAAAATAAATGACATAGAAATATATATAAAAGGAATAATTCATTTTAAATTAATTTACAACAGTAGCTTTTGTTTTCTTTTGATAACGGTAAGTCCGCAAACAGCCGTCCGCGATAGATTACATTGCACAGAGTAAATATTATGACTGCAGCATTACGTTTATTAGTACTGCCGATCTATTCGTTCCTTGGACCTTTTAAACTGTACATTTTAACTATTTTCATTGAGGTTTGTCGTTATTATGTACAAATCAACACAAGTATTAAAGTCCGATAATCTACATAAATTCATAAGTCCATAAAATGATTCGGCTAAGTTAGATTGCTTTCATTAACTCAACGAAATTACATGCATAATTTGTTATTAAAGAGTATTTCGAACATGTAAAGTTAAATCAATCTTTTTTTTAGAATCTATAACAACAATAACAAACAAACGATCCGCATAGCAGCATAAAATGATTAATTTAGATTTATTTTATGAGTCTGGGTGGCTATGAGTGTAAAGCGTTATTTATTTAAACACCTATGGAGATTAGATTACCGAATATTCTTATGTTGTAAAAATTATCATGTAAAGTCCTTCTCGGCAATATTCAAATTTTTATAACAAAATATGACATTTTGACACTTTTGAAGGAAGCGTCCATGGTGCCATATGCGGTTTCACTCTAGATTCACCAAAAGTATATGGTCACTATATTTGTTTATATTTGGTTTTTGCAGTGTATTGTATGTCGTATTATACATATATACAAGTGAGCATTATACAAGTAGATAAATATCCCTACCTCCAATATCAGCGGGTCGGGGTGCGAATCGCGGCACATGACTTTAATTTTTAAAAATTAAATTTTAAAAATTTTAAAAATTATGTGCGTATTTCAAATGAAATATCACTTTCTTTAAGGATAAAACATAAACTGTAAAGAAACCTTCATGTCTAAGTGCTCCATAATTTTCTGAAAGACATGTGAAGTCCACCAATCCACACTTAGCAAGCGTGGTGATCTATGGCCAAAATCTTCTCATCTTGCCCAGTAGTGGGCCAGTAATGGGTTAACAATACCTTACCATATATTTATACCAAAATTTAAACAATCCACAAGATTAAATGTAGGCTGTAATAATCGTAAACTAAAGGAGAAACTGTTTTAGAACCAATTCGCGGTCATCGTTATACACCGGAAAGCAACCAATAAATAATTAACTTAGCAACTGTGGCTATGTCTACCACACTTTCGGAGGGACAGATAGAGATTAATAAAATAGAAAAACGAGTCAACACCATTTTAAAAACCCTAGTACCTTTGTGACGAATCTTTTGATACAATGTCAGTGAAATAGGTTCGACTCAATTATTATGATCATTAGCAAAAACCATTTACCGTCCAACTGCTAGTCTCTCAGAAATGTATTTAGGCCATAGTAGACAATGCAGGGCAAGTTGTCGAACTTCACATACCTTTGAGTACATGACAGATCTCAGCAATTCAAGTTTCCTCAGGAGGTTTTAGTTCACCAAAGGGCAATAGATAAAACGAGTTTCTAAAACTCACATAAAATTTAGAGGTGCGTGTTGGGATGTGAACCTACGCCCCGAACTGGTCAAGATTCTTACCAACTATGCTAACCGCAGCTCTCATAAACATCTATACGTATATATATTATACATACAAACATATACAGAATGTCAAAAAGCTTTTGGGTAATCATGTATTTTAACTCTTAGCTGAGTTGCAATGTAAGCAGCCAGTCCTGAAGACCGTGTAAGAACTCCCTTTAATCGCGTTAAATTGCGTTTCGTCCTCATGTAGCATTCTAGTTCTTGTAAATATATTTTTTTTATTCTAAACTCACATGGCATAACATTGTTACTTATATTTTCCTAAGTTACTAGGTTACTCACTGACTGAAAACGTTGTAGTTCTTGTATATATTATTATTTTTTATTCTAAACTCACATGGCA